>JBBPSD010000188.1:0-41516 GCA_038093415.1 Xerocomellus chrysenteron | reverse complement strand
ATGTCATTTTGAAATGACTGCCATTTCATCAGATCTTATCCAAATCTCTTAACCCTTGCACCCATAGCAAGCCAGGAGTAGTTACCCCATTTGATGTACTCATATGTTAGCGCCCAGGTTAGATGTGGTTAGGGGGTATTGACTTTAGTGAAAAACATGCAAACATTGGGACACTTTTTTGAGCCACTGTACATGTTGTTTCACCAGCATAATATTAGTACAATTGATTCAATCCAATACTTTCAGTGTGAACAACCATTGGTCTATCACTCCATAGGTCATTGTAGGCCGCTGCGTACAGAGGACTCGGAGAGACGATGATATGCTTGACTCGGACCTGACGAGATGGTCACGTGGGTGTAGGCCAAAGCCGGCTAAAAAAAAGAAGGATCTATCTCAAGTGATGCTGCCTTCGTCCGATTTCTACAAACTACTCCGGATCCCCCGAGATGCATCTCCCAACGACATCAAGATCGCCTACCATCGCACCCTCTTACGCCTCCATCCCGACAAACAATTCCGACCACGCAATCACCGTGACATTGTCCTGCTAGACGCGACCGCAGATCCGAGTCGATTGCCGCCCAAAGAGCCGGTCGACGTGGCATTGTTGAAGGAAGCGTACAGGACGCTTTCTGACGTCGGTTTACGTGCGGCGTACGACGGTTCGTTGAGGCGGGAAGAACACGCGCGATCGCGCGGTCCGAGACCGGCGCAGGTCGTCTCGCTCGAGGAGTTTACCTCGATAGAGGCCGTCGAGACAGGATCATCGGGAACGGGAATGGAAGGAGACGCGGCGGAGGAGTGGTGGCATAAATGTCGGTGTGGTGGTACGTATCGCATCACGCAAGACGATTTGGAGAACGGGATGCATCTCGTCGGTTGTGAGAGCTGCTCGGAGGTAATCTGGGTTGGGTACGAGGAGGTACCGGTGACGGAGGACGAGGGAGAGTGACCCCGAGTGAATACAAACTTCTTCTTGACCGTTCGCCTTGTTACTGAACGGCTGGTTTACTGAATGATAGGATCGCTCACTCGTGTCACCTCCAACTCGGGTTGAACGTTGAACGTTGATGATGCCGTGGGTTCGAACATCGAGCGTATACAAATGTTCGGCGTATTCTGATAGCTACACACTACATGCTGGTGCTCCCACTCTCATCCTCGTCGACTTCCCCTCTAGAACAAGAATGGCGCAATGACTCCCAAAAAAATAGAATTAGCAAGTAAGTACCAGCACCCAGTACAATCAATTCAATCTGAACAACTCAATCGACTTCCATCTCTTCATCGTCTGTAAATTCCTCCTCCATAGGTTCATCACGGATCGGGTTCCTTTTCAACCAACCTTTGTAAAGCGTCTCACGAAATTCACGTGCGATTGCTACCGAGACTGGCCATGGGACTGCGTTCCCAATCTGTCGGTGCATCTAGTTGACTGAGCTTACACGATCGACGAAGAGCAATCTATGAGGACACTCACGGTCACGACACGGTTGCCCTGAGCAAAGAAAACAAAATGGTCCGGGAAGCCTTGTGAACGGGCAAGTTCCCGAACGGTCACGATGCGTTTGCTCTGAAAAGACGAGTGAGTACAGATGACCCGTGTGTGACAAGGGGTACGCATACGTAGGGGTGTATCACGCGGCATTGCTTCGCCGTTGGGTCCACGTTGGTGACCGTGGTTCGGAACCATCCGTCTTTCTCGACGCGTCCGTAAAATCCTGTGATTACGGTGAGATAGATGCCCTCGGCGCATGATGGCTGTTACCCACCAGCTCGGAAGCCCGCCTTGCCGGACGCCGACGCAGGGTTTACAAGCCCGTATTCCCAAAGTGAAGGTCTCAAGCCTATCCAAGGAAATCAGCCAAGGGGAACCCAGTGACAGAACACCTTACTCCGATAATCCGCGTCAGGTTCGACGGGAATCTCGACGACCCTAAGTTCATGAAAACGGATTCAGTCGTGTCGCAAAGCCATCCGCGCCTGCAAGACTTACCTCTCCACCTTTTTAGGATCGTATGTGCGCGTGTACTGCTGGATGTCTCGTGTCGGTCGACTACGGCACCTTAGTTGAAACATCGTGTGCGGCTCGTGTTCGTACGGGACGTCAGGTCCGTGATAACCACACCATGGCCGATCTTCGCGACATTCCTTGATACTATTCTCCTCCATTTGGCGTTTGCTGAGAGCTTGTTTAGGGTCTTTCCTGCGAGGGGGGAGGCGCATCAAGGGAAGCCTGCACATAAGCGGACGTGCCATACCAGTCAAACCTAGGAAGGTCACTTATCGCATCGTGTACGGATACATAACGATGCGGCGCGACGCCAGGAAGTGTGGTTATCGGTCGAAGTGTAAGGTTCTCTGGAAATCTGATTTCCAAAGCATCGGAGACAGGGAAATCATGCGTAGGCTGGGGAAATGGAGGTAGTTCCAAACCGCGTTTGGCAGCTATAAGGAAGAATCGGACCCGCGATTGTGGCGTTCCGTAGTGCGCAGCCTGAAGGAGACCACACCGAAACTGATATCTTGGCACCGACGTTATTACTGCGACTGGACGAGGCAGGGGCAGACTTACCCCATGTCGAGAAGTGCTGCCGCGACGAGTTTCAGACCACCCATTGGGATGCCTCCCTTGACTGAATACTTACTGTCCTGGCGCGCACGAAGGTTGTACTGTAGGAAGCCTCGGACATTTTCAAATATACAGTAATTGGGTTTGAGAAAGTCAACGAAGGAGAGGGTGGTAAGAATCAGATTGCTCTTGCTATCGTTGGCTCTCTGGTACATGTTCAAAGTGGAGTGGGGCTGGCTATCGACGAGTCAGAGAGATCCAAGTAAATCGTGTGAGGTCTTACCAAGGGAACCCCGCGATAATACAGTCAATGTCACCGGGTTTCGGAGGGGGAGGTAGTACATGGCCTTCGATGGACTTCAGTGGTTCAGGGTTTTTGTTCTCATGGGTCAAAATCGCGTGGCGGAGGACCAAGTTGCTGCATTGATTGTAGACTTTGATGTCCGCTGAAGCATTGTTCCTGACAATCACATTCTAGACAAGCTCGACGGTCCAAAACATCACCACATACCGCAGTGTCTTTGCCGCGCTCGGAGAGATCTCCACAGCGTGCGTCAATTTGAAACAGCCAACATCTTCCATAGCCAGACTGAATGCACCTGTTCCACCGAACGGATCAAAGACACGCAAGGGCACCTGCCTTTCCAAGAATGCTTTCATCCCGTTAAATTTCTTGAGCTCCTGTTTCATACACATGCCACAGATTGGTAAATCCCCCCAGCGCAACCGACGCCTGCTGGCCCAAGACTCGACGATGAGCGAAGGAAAACGATATTTAACATAGAAGTGGCGGGGGGACATGTCTAGCCACACATCCGACGGGTCGGGTATATCTTCTTTGACCACCACATAGCATACCCCAATCAAGTTATCGATAACGGTCGTGTGCTTGTAATCCGTGTAAAATAGATGTCTCTATACGCGAGGACATGAACGAGGAACTGGGCCCCCGAGCGAACAGACCTACCTCATCCTTCAGCGTCGTGTTTGGTCGACTCCCAACCTTGTCGATGCGTCCAAAGAGCCGGACGTCGACTTTGACGTCGTGGTGTCCATCACCATGGTCAAATTTGATGATCTGGCCGATAAGGCACGGTCCCTCCTCTGCTTTGATGAAGACGCAATCATCCAGATGATACTCGACTCCATGCCATCGTACACCGAGATGTATTTTTGCCGCCTCCAAACCTTCATCGAACCTTTTAGCTATCTCGCATGCCGGGCAATTGTCCGGTGGCGGGTCTCGCGCAGAGACGGCCAACGCGTCCACGTCAACATTCGTGAACGTTCCTTCATAGTCATCCCACAGGTACCTGGATCTCACCGTCAGAACCAGCGAACCTCAACTATATGAATCGTACCTGTAAAAGTAGTCATGCGGCTGGACGTCTGCAAGGGAATGGTCGGGCTGGATGTAATGTGTAACGACTTTGCCAATGATATGTCTTAGCGCCTGTGTATCACATTGGTTGACCAGGAACAGTTCCTGGGAGTGGCCCAACTCTTGGAGGATCGTCTTGGAGCTGTGCTCGAACCATTGAACATGGACGGTCTCGTCCTCTTCGTTCATGTGTATGACCTTAGCAAACCTGACCGAAACTTGGATGAGAAGTTGCAAGAACGTGGGATAATGCTTTACCAAAAATGATCTGCAAGAGTGTCCGTGGGAGGTATATTGTTGGGATTCGGCGGAATACCTTGCCCGGGATAAAAGAGGACAGTGTCTCCGACCTGTCAATCTCTCCTTAGCCTATGGACAAGCAAGAGGAACTGTGTCCCTACCTCATATTTCAGGCCGTCTATCAGGATGTGCTTCAGCCAGCGTGTTTGCCGTATCCTTTGATCAGGTCGAAACTGGACAAGCGGGCGGGTTTGAGTGCGCATCAAGAACCCCTGGAGCCGGAGGGTGAGCTTGTCTTTCGGTTCTTCAGGCTCGGCTCGAGGGCGTGGTCCAACGACCTTGAGTACTTCTCTGAATAACGGGATGGCCATTTGTGAAATCCGTGGGGTCACATGAGTAGATGTTTTCGAGCGCAATACTGCTAGATCGAGGTTCCCCTTGTATTCAATGGGGAGGTCACGCGTTGGCGGTCGTTGCGCTTCCTCGTTCCTCTTGCCTACAGGCTTGAATATGACCGGAGCCAGTCGAGAAAGAAGGTGATGGATGACGATAGATGCTCGAAGGTCATCTCCATTTGGGACAGTCTCTAGCGTTTTGCGTAGCTTCGGGACCTAGGAAAATGATTAATGGTCGCTCTCCAGGATGAAATAAACTCACAGCATCCCATAGCTCGCGCTCAGTCAGGGGTTGACCGAGGACCTTGTTGTCGTCATGGTTGTATTCTCGCGCGAAAGCAGAAAATTCTTGTTCTGGATCGTTTGCAGCGGAGGATATCACGAGTCGCAATATCTTCTGCAGCCTCCAGAAGGGACGAAATTGGGTTCGATATTTCTTGGATGGATTCAGAACATCGAGTTCGTATATTGCATGGTCCGTTTCAACACAGAACGGGCTTTTAACATCAGTATACAGTACGCCCTCCCGGAAGATCACATACCTGTTCGCCTCCCAATATCTCGTAAAGTAGCGGAGGATGCGCGACGTGCAGATGTACTGGCGCTCGGCCTCTACATCAAGATCATCCTCCTGACCTTCGTCCTCATCAATCTCGTATCTCGCGACAACGAAACCGGCGCCGAGAACGCGATGATCACCACCCATACCCTCGTCGAGGACATCAAGGGAAATCATATTGTTGTCGTGACGATCGTCGAAGAAGGTAAAATGAGAAAGGACGCGCGTCCGCTTCCTTCCATCGTCCGGGGGATCTTGTTCTTCACCAAAGATAAGCAGGTTGTCGCTCTCCACGACCTCGTACGGCCGTCGTTCGTATTTCCGTACTGACGCAAGGGTGGTTAGAACGAGGAAATGTCGGAATGAACTGGTCCTCTCACTAGGTGGTGGAACTGCATCGAGGTTGCGACGTTTCGCGCCCTAGAATAAGCGGGCAGGGTCGTCGGTCAGTGTGACTGAATGGAATATCTAAGCACGCACCCTGAGATCTGCATCCCCAGCGTCACCGCGATCCCGTTTTCGGCTGGCGTCGGATGTGGTTGCTGAATCGTCTGTATCTTCAATGCCGAAAGAAAGGTCAAGGGCCCTCGGTCGTTTGACGCTTCGACTTGGAAGTGCTATCATGATCGTGGGCAACTCTGAGTGGCACGTTGACTGTCTGCGACCACCTACACATTGTGTTGCGCAGAGTAGACAAGATGGTTGTTAGAGTCCCCTATGCACAGCACTGCCAGTTTAATATGCCGTACTGCGAGGCTACTGATAATCTTATTGGGGAATGGGCTCCTATATGTTCGGTATTCTTGTACTTCAAGTTGTAACTCTATCACGACACATTGGATTGGCACGGTCTACCAAACTATATACATCTAACCAGACAAGTCCACAAACTCACGAGTCTAAGTAGCGTACAACTACACGGTAGATGAAGACTGCTACGTACGGCCGAGGCGGTACATTGGAAGTGCTGACGAGTTACTCTCGTGTGTAGAAAGACGGAAGGAAAGTCACCAAGGACTGATGGTGTAAACTGATGAGAAGGCTGGTATTACGAACTGGAGATAGCGGAGGTAGAAAATACAACTTCAAGAACCGGAGAACACGGGGATTATGTTACCATACTTGACCAAGAACTGCATTTACAACGAGAATCAGCAGAAGTTCGTATCCGACCAAGTCAGGGACCGACCGAGTTAAAGATATGCCTTCGCAGACTAGGCCAAAACGCCTGAAGAGAGGGGGACAGCAGTTACTGGGCCGAAGCAGCGGTGGCGCTAGGCGCTTCAGGTCCTGCAAGCGCGCCTTGTGGGACAACACCAGGAGAGGTTGGTGACTCGCCAACCTGGTGGAAATCTAGTAATACAAAGGGTATTAGCTGAGATAACCGTCGGACGAGAGATGCTGACCGAGAATCTCGCTGTACATCATGACCTTCCATGTGTCTACTGGGAGGTCGGCGTCGTTGAAACTCCAATCGAACTGTTCCGCGGCAACCGGCTCATCGGTTGGATCGTGATATGGCGCGACATACTCGTGCGTAAGAGACGTGGCAGCATCTATACGTTTTCGGGGATCAAAGACCAACATCTTCTCCAAAAGATCCAAAGCTAGCGAGACATGAGCTTCGTTGCGCTAGAATGCAGCCAAGTCTGACTGACCATCCTTGTCGGTAGTTCTGAGCTTTTGACTAAAAGGGACGCGCTCGCGTTTGGGCAAGCTTTGGACGAATCTTAGTGTCTGCGGGGTGAAAGGCATGAGAAACGATATTATCGAGGGGAGGGAGGACCCACATTCTCACTCGCGATGGTTTCAATGACATCATCGGGGGGAGTCCCTAACAGCTCTGTGATAATCGAAAACTGGTTCACATCTACATTCTGGTGAGTCAAGCCCGCAGGAAAAAAAGAGAGACACGTACGGTCCTTGCCAGGGAACAATGGTTTCCCTTCCAACATCTCTGCAAATATGCACCCTGTACTCCAAATGTCAACCGCCACATCATACTTTTGCCACGTCAACATGATCTCAGGGGCACGGTAATATCTCGTTGAGACATATCCTGTCATCTGCGGATCTTGGATGCGCGCAAGACCAAAGTCGCATATCTGCCCCTCATCAGTTATATCACAAATGAAGCTGACGTCGAAAAGCGAACCTTGAGGTCGCAATTTTCGTTGACGAGAATATTGCTTGGTTTCTGATCGGGATGAATGAGACTGGGCAACAAAGGGAACCAGGCGCCGTGACTCACCAGATCGCGATGGACAACTCCGGCAGAATGAACGTATTTCAAACCGCGCTATCAAGTGTGAATGAGCTTGAGAATAACTGGAGTAAACACGCGCACAAGAATCTGGTATAAAAAGTATTGGATGAATTGTTTCTCCAACGGACGCGACGTCAGCAGGCGATGCAGGTCGGTACCAAGAAGCTCTGTGACAAAGTACCTGCATAGCGAGATTAGCTGTTACACGTGCATGGGGAATAGTGGAACTCACAAGTCTTCCAGAGGTGAGATGAACACGTCACTTAGGCTGATGATCTAGAGTATGCAGTATGTGTTTCATGAGATGTGAGGAGCGACGTCGCGAGGGAACCTACGTTCTCGTGTTGTATGTGTTTCAACAACTTGAGTTCGCGATACGTTCGTTTGCTCAGGACGGGTGTACTGAAGGGTTTCATGATCTTCTTGATCGCAACGGAGGAACCTGTCAGTTGGTCCTTTGCAGAACTAGACACGCATGAGAGATGGGTGACAGGCAGCGAGTGGGGAAGAACGGTACCAGACAAGACCGAAAGCCCCTAGGAGCAAGTTGGTGAGTGGGAAACGCAGAGATCGAGCGATGCAGCAAGCGCACCCATTCCGACTGGCTGCAGGTCGACATAACGCGTGGTGACCTTGGGAATCGATATGGATCGTCAGGGCATCGAGGGCTGGTGGTGGTGGGGACGCACCTCGAAGGATGTGCCGAATATGCTGAGCTTGACGAAAGACATGATGACAGAGAGGGCAGAAGGAGGAGATGGCGGGAGATGGCTGCCATCCGAATCGCGCAAATAACCCTCCTCCCAGCGGCCTCTGTAAATTTCGACAAGCAGTGTGTCTGAGGTCCTGGCCATTTCGTCATCTCCCGGCCAGTAGACGCTCATAGAATTCACAGGCCCGCTCTTGCATTTGCTCCGTCATGTCTTTCATTCGTGCTGCCACATTGGCCCGCTCGGCCGTAAGTAGGCTCGCCATACCAGTCACTCCGGTATTCATCTGAGCTTCACAGGCGAGGCTTTTCTCCACGGAAGCACCCGCGGCCAAAAAGTCGGCAGCATCTAGATACCTTTTGCCCGTTGGCGGTGCCTTGGGTGGTTACCTTTTTTACGACTACTACTACAAAGGCTTAGGCGAAGCAGAGCAAGTCAAGCCAAGCAAGGTCTTGACCAGCCCTCTGGACCCTCAAAACTTTGTCGACATCAAGCTGAAGCGGGTCGAGCCGTACAACCACAATACCTCCAAGTAAGTTTCCTCGGCGTGCCACCATACATCCACCAACAGGTCACAACGATAGGTTTGTCTTTGATTTGGGCGAGGGGCAAGCTTCCCTCCTCCCAATCGCTTCATGCGTATTCCTCAGGGCAGAAGATTTCAAGGATGCTAACGGAAAGCCCATGCAACGGCCCTATACCCCCATTTCTCCGTCAGATCTAGAAGGAGAGTTGACATTTATCATCAAAAAGTATGAGACTGGCAACGTCTCAAAGTATATCCATTCTCTGAAACCTGGTGACAAGCTTGCCGTCAAGGGGCCTATGCCCAAATGGTCATGGAAGAGTAATTCTACCTTTCTTTTCTGTATGACGAGTGTCAATTAAACTTTTTGTAGTGAACGAGCTCGATGAGGTTGGCCTCGTCGGTGGAGGCAGCGGCATGTGAGTCTGCAGGCAAGAAAGAACATCTCTTACCTGTCTAACTGTGACCCCCAAGCGCGCCTCTGTACCAGGTTCTACAGCATGCACTCGCAGATAAAACCAACAAGACCAAGTTCAAGTTGATCTTTGCAAACGTGACCGAGGCAGATATCCTTCTTCGGGAAGAGTTTGACGCCATGAAGAAGAAACACCCCAACAACTTTGACATCGTCTATGTGCTCGACAAACCTCCTGCGAATTGGAAGGGTAATCGAACTTTCTTCCAGCTTTTGGGATGATACTCACAACGCTTTGGGACCAGGTCCGAGCGGGTATGTTAACGCAGACCTCATCAAGCAACACTTTGCTCCCCCTTCTCTTGGTGACAAAGTCAAGGTCTTTGTTTGCGGTGAGCAGTGTTTCGGTAGGGTGAATGGACTAGAGCTGACGGGTATGATTACAGGTCCTCCCCCCCAGGTCCTTTCTCTTGCTGGCAAAAAGGATGGCCCTAGACAAGGAGAACTGAGTGGTATCCTGAAGGAACTCGGATACACATCGGACCAGGTTGGCTCTATGCACAGGCTATAAGATGTGTTGCTCACGCTGTGGTTGTTCTAGGTCTACAAGTTCTGAGGGACCGATTTACGGAGGAAGGGGAATACGTACACCGTAGATTACATAAGCAATGCTATGGAGTGACGCGTGCTTGATCAAGTTGCCAGTGCAAATCTCAGACTTGTCCAAGTGTTGGTGTGGATGATCCAGATATCCTGATCGTCCTAAAACCCCTCAGTACATCCCAGTGCTGTTACCCAGTCCAGGCGCTGATACCACCCCCTTGCAGTTGGCGACATCACTATGGACCATAATGATCCCAGGCAGCTCGCTCGTCGCTTGCCATCGCCACCCCAACCTACATCATCCGCAAGTGCCTCCAACGCACCAGCCACAGTTTCAACCACCAGCTTTTATGCATCAAAGCCGCCGCCGCCACCCCTTCCTTCCCGAAAAAGTGTCGGCTCAGCTCATACAAAGGTCATCCAACCCAATACGCCACCTCCAGTGTATGGTTCTTTGGATGCAAGTCCCTTTCGCGAGCCGCAGCTCGTCGAGGAGGCGCCTATTGTCAACGACTCTATTCCAGGCCTCTTTCCGGTCGATGATGTCCATAATACATGGGGCCAGGCCAACACCCCCTGGCCGGGAACCCAACCAACGTGGGGCACGTCTACGGACACATGGAATACCGATGCGACGCCTTGGGATAGCACCAGCACTTGGGCACAACCATTAGGCGGATCCCCGTCACAAGGTCCTAGCATCGACGGTCGGGATAAATTCGAAGAAGAACACTGGTGGGACGCTTCCACCCGCGATTTGCACAAACGACCAGGCCCAGGAGTATTACCGCCATACCTTGCCGACCTCTTACACAATCCCGATCATTCCTTGTTCTCAGTCAGCGTCGACGCGCCAGATCTCAAGCCTCTGGCTTCGTCCTCTCAGGAAAGCGGCGATGTCGGCCCACCATCCCAGCCGCCTTCTATGGACGACCTTACATACACCATACCCCATCCACACGCGTACTATTGCCGGAAGCATAATGGTTGGGTTCTTCTCCAATGGAAGTCTTCAACGATGATGCCCCCTTTGGCAAAGTCATTTGTTCCCGATCCAGATACTCCGTTCCCAGACCTTGCGCGTCGCAAACGGACGACATCATGTGTTGGGGAGGGAGAGCAACCCTTTGGACAAATAAACCTGACCCACCACTTCCATCGCTACGAAAAGGCTGTAGATGCACTAAAACTCGATCCGGCTTTCCGCCGCTCAGAATGGGAAATATTCGTCCAGAAGAAACAAAAGCGGCGGAAAATGACATCGCTCAACCTGGATGCAATTTCACTCGATAAGATGTCGGATGATGCTATGGAAGACTCAGTTCCCGAGGAGGAAGGCGACCTGTTAGACCTTTATGTTTGTTGCCAGTGCTCACTGTATTGCATTGTTTCCGAAGTCATCCCTGGTGTTATACCCGTCAAGTACATTGAGGAGTTCACGCGAGAGAGATGGGATAATCCGACTGCCGGCCGCAACCGAGAGGAATCTGTTGTCTCAGGGCTGGAGACCTTCCTAGTGTGCGTTCAATTTTTCATGCTGCGCTGCACGATTCTCATAGGATATAGTGTCATTGAAAACAAACTGTGGAAGGGGGAAAGTCGAGGGATAACAATTTCTCGTCCAGTATTCCAACGAAAGATCGGGTGGACGCCCGTAGTGTGAGGACAAATTTGGCTATTTTCGAATCTGCTCATGCGATTCATGCAGTCACTGTATCTTTGAACAGTTGGGCTTCGTCATCGCCGAAACAGTCACACCGGCTGGTGTGCGAGATACTTCCATTACACCTCCCAACACGGATCCAAGCACCTTGGAGGGCCGGCAGAATGGTAGAAAGCTTCTCCGTTTCTGGGTGGAGGTGAGCGCTTGGCTGCTCGATTACCAGCGCCGATATAGTATGTATTCTCTGGATTTCCTGGATGGTCACTGAATCTTCGCATAGTCAATGCGCTTAAACAGTATACCTCTGCAAAATTATGGGTTAAAATGAATTCTGTCCGTGAAATGTATCAAATGGGTATAGGAGCGCATCCTGACCAGAGTATGTCTCGTTTTGTCCGTTCTGAGTATTGCGTTATTCACTAGGATGTATAGTCCAAAGAGTGGCAAAGCTTTCTACATTCATTGAATATGAGCCTGTTCAGCGCGCTGTAAGGGCGCTAGGATTGACTCCTATGACATATTCGCCCGGTGGGTCGATCTCCGACATGACCTGTTCTGTGCTGAACCAATAGCATTCAGAACTCTTGGCATTTGCATATCTCGCACAATGTAGATGCGATCCTAAACAGACACCACATTATTTCACTCAATTTTATGGTGTTATCCAAGCTATCCAAGAATTTGGCGATATTCCCTCTCAGGAACTGCAAAATCTTGTTCTGCAAGAGCGCACCAGGAACAGGTACACCGAAGAGGATCGTCTCCGTGCCATTAGAATCCTTGGTTTCGGTAAAGACAACCTGCTGCGCGTAGATTACGAGGACGATATCGACGAGGAATTCTTGGCTGGGGCTTGGAAAGATTGCCTGAAGAGAGCCTGGAGGGATCCAAAGGACGGCGCGCAGCGGTTGAGGGACGCCAACGATGCGTTCAGAATCGTGGCAGAATCAAGAGGCAGTGTGAACCTACGGAAATTGTTGGAGGATTCCTTGAGGGATAGTATTGACCCAAGTCGGGCATTGACCATCCTAGAGGTTCCCCCGGAGACGGATGATGCGATGTTGATGACCGTGTTCGTGATGCGGGTATGTGCTCTAATTAGTTGATCAGTATATCGTGCCCTCATGCAGGGTTTATCAGCTTGAAGAACAACCTCACCAAGCTGAACGTATGCGGGAGGCCCTGCTGACGCTCGCAGAGGCCAGAGACAGCTCTCGATTACGGACATTCCTAGAAACAGGACAAGACCGTAAGTGTCCAGTGGAGTGAGTATGGGATGACGTCTCACGTCATGATAAGCGGGTGAGATAGTACCAGCGACGCGACTTGACTTCCCAAGGGGTCTCAACCAACTGGGCAACACGTGTTACTTGAATTCCCTCTTACAGTACTTCTACACAATCCAAGAGCTTCGAGATGCTATTGTCCCGTTGGCAAAGACAAGCGACAAGGCACTAGAGGACGAGAAATACTCGGATGATGATCTCAAGAGACATCGTGTTGGTGGACGGTTGGTCACCAGACGGGAGATTTTCCGGTCAAAGAAATGTAAGTTTGTTCACGGCTTGGGAGAGCATGGTCATCTTGACAATACATCAGTCGTCAGTCAACTGGCCGACCTGTTCTGGAAGCTCGAACACGCAGAGGAGGCTTCTGTTACACCTACGATGGATCTCGCCAAGCTCGCTCTCGTAACCTCGCGGGACGAAGAAGATGAAGAGGCGGAAAGCAGGGGAACAGACTCTTCCAATGATACTGATGCTACGCTCGTGGAGGATTCGCAATCTCCCGGCCGGCTCGCCACCGCGGACTCGGTCGACACTGTCCTTGGAAAACGGCCTCGGGATGACAATGCGATGGACGTCGATGAGGACGCATCACCCAAGTCACCTGTGTCTGACTCGGAAAAGAACGGGTACGTGATGGTCTCACATCCATCTTCACCTCGTAGATCGAAGTCGCCTCGTCTTGATCCGGCGAGTAGCTCAAGCTCGTCATCCAAGTCCATCTCCTCAAAAGAGACGGCTGTGAAGAGTTCTGTGCAACAAGGTGACGAAGACGTGCCCAAAAAATCACCCTTACCTGAGAGGAAAACGCAAACCACGTCTGACTCTGTGATGCTCTTCGGTACGTCCCTGTTTGCGCCGCTGAGCAACACAACCGAATCTTTTCCAGGCAAACAGCACGACGTATCCGAGTGCATGGACAATTGCATGTTCCAGATTGAGATCGCTTTACTAAACTTTAACGGCTTGAGCGACCCACAAGAGAAGGGTAGCCTCGTGAAGAGGTCATCTTGTCCCATCGTTACCCATGGACGTCGCGCTGATAGTGCTTGGTCAGGCTATTTTATGGCAAGCTGAGGCAACGCCTGACTCCAGATCAACGAAAGTCACGGGCATCGATCACAGAGAAACAAGATCTCTTTTCTCATCTCCCTGTGAATGTAGCTGATAGCGGGATCGACATCTACGACGGTCTAAGTCGATACTTTGACGACTTGGTCGATTACGAGGGCGGGAAGGCGAGAATGGAGGTTTCCCTTGTTGAGCTTCCACCCTTGATGCAGATTCAGCTGCAGGTGCGCACGACTTTTTCGATACAATGTACAAACCTTCATTTGTTGAAGCGAGTGCAATTCAACCGAGACACCTTGCAACCGTACAAATCTCAAGCATACGTGAAGTTTGGTGAGACGATTTATATGGATCGTTTCCTCGACTCGGCAGATCCGCACAAGAAAGCAAAGTCTAAACGCATACAAACCACGCTGATTGCTCGGAGGGACCGTCTACGCTTGCTCACTGAACACAAGGTATGCGTGTGTTCTTCACGGACATCCCATTGCAGAATTCATCGGACTTGTATAGCATGCACCGTTCGGCGCTTGTCTTGATAGTACGCTCAACTTTCTCACCAAGCAAGAAAATGTCGTGCTACCCCAACTCGACGACGAGCTTGTAGCTCAATTGAATAACGAGCAAGAGGTCATCAAGACGGAAGTCGAAGAACTCCGCACTGAGATTGTGAGACTCAAGCAAGAGTTGGAGGACATATGGAAGGACGACACGACATTCGCTTATGAGCTCACTTCGGTCTTCATTCACCGAGGCTCATCGCCGTCATTCGGGCACTACTTTTTTTACTCTCGAAACCTACCAGACAAACCGGAGGAGTGGTTCAAGTACAATGATTCGATTGTTGCAGAAGTTGCAAAAGGCGAGGTACTTGCGGATACCACTGGATCAAATGCGAACCCATATCTGGTGCGTTCTGTTCATCGTTCTGATGATGAAAACGTTTGGTTAACCGTGATCCCAGCTTGTGTTTGCTCGTAAGGGCTCAGACGTTGTACACACTGTAAAACGAATTGCAACGCTCGCGGAAGACCTGAAGCCATGATTTACATTGGATATCCTTGATGGATGTAATCCCCCTGCTACATACACATATTCGTACCAGTTGTGGACTTTAGTTTCCTTAGAATCATGCTCTTAGTAAAAAAAAACTGCACCCAAAGCTGCCGGAGTTGACCAGCCTCTGCGCGATCAAACAAAATGAAGAACGAACCTCGTCATTGCTCGGACGGCGGACGCTCGGATTGTGATTCTGAGCGTGGTATCGTAACTTGCTGTGGCTCATCGCTATCCTTTATCTCGAGGCTTGTTAGGAGGTCGTCCAGTTGGCCTAGGATCTCGTCTAGTCTGGCCTCTACCCCGCCAGCCATGGTTACAGCAGTATCCAGGCGTGCCAACAGCTCTGAATCATCCGCGGGGATGTCCTCGCTTTCTTCCACAAGAGAACCCAACAGCCTAACATCGAGCTCAATGTCGACGATCTCGGGTCGACCGTTTGACGAGTGGAGGTCGTCAGAGGACATCACAGTGCCAGTGAAAACAGGGAGGGAAAGATTTTCCCTGAGGCAACTTGAACGACAAGGGAATTTACGAATGGTGAAGACCACGATTATGCTGACTAATAACCACTTCAGTGCGGCATCTCGGCAGGGTTTTGCTCGCCCAAACGTCGATGACCTCGCAAGCGGAATGTGTCCAGCGACTGCTCGCAGCGTTCCCTGCGCGTCCATTTGACCAGAAGATACTCGACGAGAAAGTCGCACACGAGGTGCGCAAATTCCAGGACGCGTCTTCACAAGAGAATATACGGAGTCGGTGGGAGCTCGTGCTTAGGAAAGAGGTCTTTGCGTTGGCGGTGCGTCTCGTCTCGAGCGGGGGGTGGTCATCAACCAGACATCTGTTTCTAGGCAAAGGAGGGCAATGCGTTGACAGAGAAGAACGCGGACTACTACGATGGCTTACAAGACCGACTCGATCTCGTCCTCACGTTCACCGAGCAAGGTTCGCGCAAACTTGGCACGACTGGTGGTCACCCCGAGCCTGACACACGAAACACGTGCAGATGCTTGTGAAGCCGCGTTCCCGTTTACAGTGCTTCAAGACCTGTTGGAGACGCAGACGATCGTGTCGTGCTCTCACATCTTTTCTTGGATCGAGATGCAAGCGTCTCGGCTCACACAGGGCATGGTCCCGCAAAAAGGCAAGGCGCTTATACTGCTTCGGACGCTGAACGACCTCCTTCGACGTTTGTCCAAGACGGGTTCTACGACGAGGTTTTGCGGGCGCATATTGACCTTTCTTAGTGGCGTTTTCCCTTTGGGCGAGAGGAGTGGTGTTAACCTGCGAGGAGAGTATGGTCCCGCGTGGGAAGGAACTGTGGAAGTCGGTCGCGGTGATGTAGAGATGAAGGACGAGCCGTCGGAGCCGTCAGTTCAGGGTGATAAAATGGACGTTGACGAGGAGCAAGGGCATGACGAAGCGAAGAAGCAGTCGAGGCTCGACAAGGACGGTACGATCTGCTTTACATTTTGGTGATCTTTCAACACCTCAACGCTTGTCTTGACAAGATTTCTACAAAACGTTTTGGTCCCTCCAACTCCCATTCTCGCGGCCACCTATTTTTGCTTCCCCGGGTACCTTTGACAACTTCAAGCAAGCTGTTGAGAAAGTCATACCTGTCATCAAAGAAGCTACGACGAAAGAACGCGCCATGATGGGGAATAGGGCATCGGCGGGTCAATCTGTACCCCTGAAACGCAAGCGCGACGGCGAGCCCGGGGAAGAGACCAACACCAGCGATTATTTCTTTGCAAAATTCCTCACGAGCCCGGACCTGCTGAATCTCGAAGTCTGTTGATTCATCCTTGTTGAAATCTCTGACGCTCAATCTACATTCTGATGCGTCTAGATCGCGGATACGCATTTTCGACGTCAAGTTCTCTTCCAACTTGTTATTCTGCTCAACCACCTGTTATCGTTCACGAAGTCGGCAAAAGCAACATGGGCAACCCCGCGGAATCGGTCTCTCCAGATGGATTTTACCCTTGAGCCCACAGATGCACAGTGGGTCCAAGATACTATTGTCAAAGCGACCGCGGAACTACGTTCCACTGCTCCAAATGGGCCAGCCTTTGCGGACACAGTCAACATCATCCTTGAGCGGGAGAAAAACTGGGTGAAGTGGAAGAACGACTTATGTGCACCGTTTGACCGTGAGCCATGGAGCGCAGAGGTGGACGGAAAGAAAGCTGGGCTCGAGGAAGCGACGAAGGAGTTGCGCGCAAAAAGAAGGGAAGAGCCAGAGGAGTGGCAATGGAGTCTCGGTTCTCAACCATTAACAGAGATTTGGGAAATGGGATACAGAGACCTTTCGGACCTCCAAAACCCCTTCCAGTTGAGCTGCTCTCGATTTTCGCTCAAGGGCTACACCACTGACTGCGTTATACTAGGGCGGGTGACGTCAAAGATTTCGTGAAAAAGATCAAGCAAGAAGATGCTCGAATCGAGATGCGGAAGAAAACGCTGGCAAAGAATGCAGAGCGAATAGCTCAAGCTCGGGCCAAAGCTGCCGCTGCCCAAGCTACACCAGCAACGGAAGCACTAACTCTCTCGCAGGAAGTGTTGACAACGATTGCGGAACCTACCAAAGTAGAACCCTTGTCAGCTGCTCCTCCCTCTGCTCAGCTTATTACTGGATCCCCGATACATCCCTCACTACCTCCTAAGCCTGGGACATCTGTGCCAGCAAGAGGACCGGGGACCGAAGGCCCTTCAGTTGCCCCGGCTGTCGCAGCCCCAGCCCCAGCCCCACCAGTGCCTGCAACAACGATACCAGCACCATCGTCAGCACCAGCCCCCGCTCCATCCACTGACGAACAAACACTGAAACTCGAGGACGTAAGAATCGTCTCTCCGCGTTCCTGTCGTCCAGCTGACACGTTTACGTAGAACAAACAACGGTGGTCGTGGTTAGCTCTGCGAACTGCACGAGATCAGCACCTGCAACATTTCGGCAAGATCGGCACAGGTGACGTGCTCCTTCTCGCGCAGGAGATCGAGGCAGAGAAGGAGCGGGAACGCGAGCGAGAGAAGGAGAAGGAGAAGGCACAAAAGACGGACGAGAGTGGGGCGAATGGCAATGCTGGTGGCGAGTCGGCTCCGATGGCAACCGACGCCTCCGAGGAGAAAAAAGAGGAAAATATGACGGACGTCACGAGTAATACGGGTGCTCCACCGGATGGCGAAGAGGATGCGAGGATGGAAGATCGGTGACCGGTGGAGTTGTATTTCATATGTACTGCGCAGAGCAGTCATGATAAATCTGAGTACGTTATTGACTCGGCAACACGTTGGTCGCGTGTTTTCAATGGCAACGATTGGATCCGATTAGCATCCCGGTTCTCCCCAACTCTTGACTGACAGCGGTCGCGTTATTCCCCAGTCCAACCCGAGCAATCATGTCCACCGAGAATGGTCTACGAGTGCGTCGGTCTCTGGAATGCAACCCACGGCGAGCTCACGATCCTTGTCGTAGCGTGTCTTGATCACTGGCGGAGCTGGCTATATCGGTAGGCTTTTTTTTTCAAGGAGCAGGCTTGTCGTTTCCCCAAGTCATACGCTCACCCGACTTCAGGCTCCCACGTCGTCTTTGCCTTGCAGCAGACGAGAAGATACAAGGTGATCTCGATCGATAACCACCATAATTCTCACCCTGCCTCGTTGAAACGTGTCGCGCAACTCGCACACGCCGCACTGCCGGAGAACGCGACGGACGCTGATAAAGAGAGCGCAGATATTGACGCCGTTCTATGCGACTTGACGAGTCCCGAACAAGTCAGAGCTGTTTTCGAGAAATATGGTAGAGGTGGTATCTGGGGTGTCATCCACATTGCAGTAAGTGTCTGGGCTAATCGCGTGGGACGTGCACCTTGGACCGCTTTGCTGATCGTCGACAGGCTTACAAGGCGGTCGGCGAATCGGTCGAGATACCCTTGACTTACTATACCAACAACGTCTCTGGGACCATCTCACTCTTGCAGATCATGTCAGACTATGATTGCACTCGGATTGTCTATTCCTCGTCGGCGACCGTTTATGGATTACCTCCAATTATCCCGATACCTGAAACGACACGCTTCAAGGCCGAAAGTCCCTACGGAAAGAGCAAAGTGATGACAGAAATGATTATCGATGATCTGTGCCATGGTAGGTCATGGATTGTTTTGATATGATGTCACGCTTACCCATTGGCGTAGCTGAACCCCAGCGTTGGCGTGCTATATCCCTTCGTTACTTTAAGTAAGGACATGTTTCTACTTCGAAGTCGATTTGTGCCTGAGTTTAGTGTAGCCCTGCTGGTGCGCATCCTTCTGGATTAATCGGAGAGGACCCTCGTGGTCGTCCTGCGAACCTCCTGCCTCTATTAGCCCGCATAGCGATCGGGCAAGTCGATTCGTCGCTCAAGGTGTTCGGAAACGACTATCCGACTCTGTAAGTTGAAATGCGAACACTTCTTCAATCATCATCACTGACCGATCTAGGGACGGTACTTGCGTCCGGGACTACCTTCATGTGATCGACCTGGCGTCTGGGCACTTGCTTGCGCTCGATGCGCTCGAGCCGAATTCCAACGTCTTTGACAACTGTCCTGACGAAGCTCGCTACAAGGCTTATAACCTTGGCAAGGGCCGCGGGCTCAGTGTTCTCCAGATCGTCGATGCGATGAGGAAAGCTACTGGGTACGACTTCAAGTATGAGATCATTGGCAGGCGGTGCGTAGGAACATGCATGATTGTGCCTTGATCACGCCACTAAACGCCACCTACGTAGACGCGGAGACGTTCCCGATCTGACTGCCGACCCGACGCTTGCGGAGAAGGAACTTGGGTTCAAGGCGCCTCAGACGCTGGAAGTGATGTGCAGAGATCTGTGGAACTGGCAAACTAAGAATCCGCAGGGGTATGCGACGCAGTGGCAGTAATGTAGGGCAGAGATATATATCTACAAGTCCTGTAATCTAGGGAACACGACTCGGAGCGGTGCCAGACCGAATCGAAAGTGCTCTATTATATAAGCAAGGAACTGAGTGGTTGCGAGCTGGGACCCTCGCACCTCTGTACACCGATCTACTCTACACAATGGTTCGTGACCTTGGATATGTGGAGAGGATCAGATACTCACAGTATTGTCTCAACAGTCTTCGTCCGGTTGGGAAGTTCGTATGTCCTCCACCCACAAGGTCCCCTACTATTTCAACGTCAACACCACTGCCTCAACCTGGGAACCGCCGCGGGAACTATCCAAAGACGAATTATGCAAACTTCCCGGTGCACATTATCTCGAACAACCAGGGCAGATCAGGGCGAGCCATCTGCTGATCAAACACAAGGAGAGTCGACGTGCGTCGAGCTGGAAGGAAGTACGTGATATTCTCGAGATCTCCCCATCGTCGTGTCCCGAACACGTTCTACAGCCAACGATCACTCGGTCCAAGGACGAAGCGATCGCCATCTTGCGAAAGCATCAAGCTGGGATCAACGACGCCTCAAACAAGTCAGTCATGTTTGGCGAGCTCGCCAAAGTGCATTCGGATTGTTCTTCACACGAGAAGGATGGCGATCTCGGCATGTTCGCTCGGGGTCAGATGCAAAAGCCGTTTGAGGATGCGGCCTACGCGCTCCAAGTAGGAGAGATCAGCGATATCGTGAGCACGGACAGTGGCGTTCATATCATCATGAGAACGGCGTAGAGTGAGGTGAACGTGACTCTTGCATCGAAAATGATTTGTGTAGGATAGGTCAAGCTAGCGAATGGCGCACCGAATTGATATTTGGAATAACCTCGTCTACGGATCCGACATAGTCACCGGTGTCACTACTATGTCCGCAAACAAACCTTGTTTTTGTTCTCAAGGTTTTTCATACCCACCACCACGGCTCTGCTCGGCCAAACGGTTCATTGTTGCTCACCTAAACCATTGATTGCTCACCTAACATATAGTCATGGAACAGGACCTGCTTACCGTTCTGCCGACCATCTTGGTCCCAACGGTCGTTGTCCTAGCACCACTTGTCTATATGGTACTTTCCAATAAGCAAAAGCCATCTAGTGAGTCTCAATGAAAATTCCCGCATTTTTGTGCTATGTTTGGAAGGAGCAACGTGCTGCAAAGCGTCCTGCGCCCAGGCTTGGGAAACAGAGTCGCGTACCTTGTTTTTCACGGCCAGCTATCAACCCATCTAATATCTGATCATCTCAGGACCAAAAGAGTCGCCGAACATGGATGCAGCAGCTGATTCGTCGACCACCGATTACTCAAAGTTCGATACGTCGAACCTCCGAGTGACCAAGATCCTCATCCACCCCATCAAGGTATCGCCTAATTTGTCTTGATCCTCGTTCGCCTGATTGATGCTGTCCTTAGAGTTGCAAAGGCACGTCGGTCCAAGAAGCAAGGTACACGTTGGAGGGCCTCGAGGTGCGTTTCGACAACAGTCAGCGCCCGGAACCCGGGCATGTTTACTCAACAACAATTATCAGAATGATCGAAAGTGGTGCGTCATCAGAGCAGACAACCATGTTGTTGTGACAGCTCGGCAAGTGGGCAAGGTGCGCTTTTGGTCTTGGCGGTCCCTGGCTTCTTGACTGCAGCCTCGTGGTGGCGTAGATCGTGTTAATTCACCCCCGTATCATCGCAGACCCTTCAGCTCCTGAAGGCGGCCGTCTTGAAGTCACTTTCCCAGAGGATTCGGGCTGTGAAACGTTTTCCCTTCCCCTCAATCTGGGCCAGGACACGTTGCGGAAGTGGAAAAGGTGAGGCGTTTTGACAAACCCATCCTTTATTCCCCAGTCCCGCTCAACGTGTTGATAGTGTTGATGTTGAACTCTGGGGTCGAAATGATATCCAAGGGTACATCTGTGAAACCACCTCTGGCCGATCACCGTCAACGATTCTGTCAGAGTATATCGGGTACCCTGTCCACTTGGTGGCCAAGGGTCCACGTGTGCGGAGTTGTCCGCCCACGCTGAGGTTCCCAAAGCTAGATACCCGTTCATATTTTCAAGACGGATACCCACTTTTATTAGTGTCCGAGGAGAGCGTGGAGGCTGTCCAGGACCGGATTCGAGACATGGTAGGCACGCAAGGCGTAAACGATAAATGGGCCGAGGAAGAATTAAAAGTGGAGCGGTACGTGACAACACAGCCTGGGATACGTTACCAGGACGAGTCTCGACGTTGACATGTGATATTGCAGGTTCCGGCCTAATATAGTTTTCAAAGGGGCTGGTATACCCTTTGTCGAAGATGTGGTGACTGAACTGAGCATTTCTTCTGATAAGGAAGCTGTCGGTGGGACGACGGGAATCATCCATCTCGTGTCCAAATGTGCTCGGTGTCTGGTGCGAATTTATTTCGTGTCCGAAATTTACTTGGCTGTATTCTGACGAGTATCTCTGTGCGCGACTCTCACAGCTGCCAAATGTCGACCCAGCTACTGGCGTTCGTGACAACGCGGTCCCGTTCAAGGTGATTATGCAGTTCCGGAGAGGGCTGGACCCAGCACGTTCCGGTTCACCGTGTGTTGGGTGCAATGGAATTCTTACGGGGGAAGGCGTAGTGAAAGTGGGTGATTGGGTGCATGTGCGGCAGATGGGGTTTGTTTGAGTTTAGAGTGGAGGTTATTACGGTAGAGTCACATCGATAAGTTGATTTCGCCTGATCAAGAGCAGTGAATCGGAGCCAATTGTTCCAGAACGGATAGCCACGTCGGATCAGCCGTTTGAGGGGTCGACAAGCCAGGGCCTCATGCCAATGGGGGAACAGTTTCGCTGGACATCACCGCAGACAGGCACGGTGATGATGATTGGGCAACTATAGCATAATTGGTTGGATGGGCGGGAAGCCTGGCAGGAGCGCCCAAACTTGCGAGCAGTGAGCACTTGAGTCCCGGCCGACTCGCGGATCAGGACAGGGCCCATGTCCACAGCCCCTCCCGTCCCAGCTTACTTCCTACCCCTTCCCCCTCCCCCGCTGCACTGCCGCCAGCTCATCCACTGGGCTCTCAAGCATGGCCATCGGCAAGTGGATCCCCTTCACCCAGCCAGTGCCCGCCGTTTTAGACACGCCGCTCCCGACACCCGTCCCAACACCGTGCACCGCAGACGGAAAGCAGTTTGGACTAGAAAACGTACGTGTACCCCTCCTCACCCCCGTTCCGTCTCATCAACTTCTCGTAGTTTGGAAACACCTGGTCCGTCTCCCACTCCTTCCCACCGCCACCATTGCTGACATACCCTCGTTCCATCTCCCTAGCTACGCCAACTCCGTACTCCAGGCCCTTTACTTCTGCGGCCCCTTCCGAGACCTCGTCATTCAACATACCGATCCCTACCCATCTCTCCAGAATGCCTTGTCGTCGCACTTTGCACCCTCCCACCCACCCACATCCCCGGGGACACCCGCCCGCCGTAGGCCGGATCGAAAATCTACCCAAGATCCCTCACCACTGAACGCCGTATCGCATCCTCCAATACCGCCCCTCCCCTCCGCGGCACGCACCCTCTTCTCCGCCCTCCGCGCCTTGTACATCCACATATCTCAAAATCCTGCCGACAAAGGCACCATCGCGCCCCGTCCATTCATAGAAAAGCTCAGAGAGTTAAACGAAGCATTCAGAAACACGATGCATCAAGATGCACACGAATTTCTTAATTATCTATTAAACCGGATAGTCGAGGAGATCGAAGAAGAAAAGAAGCAGCGCTTGGCTTCTGGTGACGACCGTGCGTCTAACCATCCCTTGCTCTCCATCCCGTTGTTGTATTGACATCCTAGTACCACACTCGATGAACTCTTCTTCTACTGCCTCTAACCCCCCGGTCATGACCGAGAGCACGTCTACCTCAAGTACACAGTCGCCAGGCGCGACTTTCATACATCGCATATTTGAAGGCACATTGACGAGTGAAACTCGATGTCTGACATGCGAGAATGTACGTCTCATGCCATACATTGTATCTTGGATCATCTCAACACGCCATCCTAGTTGTCCTCTCGCGATGAATCATTCCTTGATCTGTCAATAGACATCGAACAAAATTCCAGCGTCTCCGCTTGTCTTCGACAGTTCAGTGCAAGCGAAATGCTCTGCCAAAAGGAAAAGTTCTTTTGCGATGCCTGTTGCGACCTGCAGGAAGCGGAAAGAAGGTTCGTGTCACAAAGTAGCGCTCTTGCTGCGTATTGTTGACAGCTCGCGCAGGATGAAAATAAAGCGGCTACCAAACGTTCTCGCCCTTCATCTGAAGCGATTCAAATACCAAGAAGACGTGCAGAAATACATCAAACTCACTTACCGCGTTGCATTTCCTCTCGAGCTCCGTCTGTTCAACACCGTGGACGATATCCCAAATCCAGACCGCTTGTATGAACTTTTCGCCATAGTGGTGCATATTGGGGGGTGAGTGGTCAGCTGTTCTTGGCGTGTTCCAATCTTTCTGACACGGCTCCCCTGACGCGATCAGCGGCCCCAATCACGGGCACTATGTCAGCATTATCAAAACCATGGGTACCTGGCTCATTTTCGATGATGACACCGTGGACTCAATCAAAGAGTGTGACATCCCGAAATATTTTGGGGATTCGAATTCAGGGTCTGCATACGTGCTATACTACCAGGCTTTAGACATTGACCTTTCAGCTCTTGGGCTCAGGCCACCTAGCCCTGAACCCGTGATGCAGCCTGTGCCACAATCAGAGCCGCCACAGCAATTGCAACCGACTGATTCTCCGTTATCCACGGCGCAGTCAATTCCACCGTTACCACCTGGTCTCTCCGACGATTTCCCGAGCACCACTTCTGTGCCTCAGTTCCCACGACCGACTACACCCGTCACAATACAGTCGCCCCTTGAACCTCCTGCCAAGTCTCCACGCAAGGTACCGTCACAGTTTTTGAAGGTCGCCCTTGGCCGTCCAGCCACGGTCGGATACAGACCTTCACGCAATGACACTGTGATTCGCCCGTCACGATCCGTCTTGGATGAAAAGTTCAGCTCCGTCCCCACGCAGAGACCGATTACTATCTCTCCAAAGGAAGACCTTAAACCTTTGGAGGGCCATTCGGCAGGTGCTGTCAATGGCAAAGAGAGGGATTCTGATGGGGGTGTGATGGGTTGGCTTCGTCGGCGGTCACTCAAAGCAGGCAAGTCTCGGCCAAGTTTAGAGGTAACCCCAGACATGCCCCCATTACCCCAAGACGTCCTTGCGGCACCAGGATCCCCTGTGCGAAATCAGTCCACTGGTTCATCGTCAAACAGTTCGAAAGATTCTCGCCGCCCACTCGATTCGCCGACCCCGGGCCACGCCTCTCTACTTCCTATTGGCAAACTGCTTCCACCCTCTCGAACATCCTACGAGACGGACTCGAAGCAGTCATCGGCTTTCGGGGATTCCTATACCACCCCCATATTCCCGCTCCCCGACCGACGCTCGCAGCCGCGACCCCTGCCTGCTATACCTG
Organism: Xerocomellus chrysenteron; assembly: GCA_038093415.1. NCBI lineage: Eukaryota > Fungi > Basidiomycota > Agaricomycetes > Boletales > Boletaceae > Xerocomellus > Xerocomellus chrysenteron. Next base: position 16,307 of record JBBPSD010000188.1, on the reverse strand, counting down.
CATCCCCGCAAACGCCCAAGATCGAAACGCCGCCTTCGCCGCTTTCCAGAGCGAGTTTAGATCCCAGTCGCGTACAACGGCGACCTGGCATATCTTCGTTTAGAGACCCCGATCTCCCACTGCCTCCCAGGTCGCCTTGCCGTCCTTCAACCTCTGCCGGTTCCCCTACACAAACCCGTTCACCGTTCCACATTGCACCACCAAGCAGTAGTCTGCAGGTGCCTAGTCCCAATATCGCTACGGGTAGATTTGATCCCAAGAAGAACAATGTCGTCGTCGAAAGGCCAAAGTCGGCTCACGCGTCTTATGGCTTCGTCTTGTCGTCGCCCACCAGCCCCGTCCCACCCGTGCCTGTGAGCGCGACTAGTCCCACTAGAAAGCCAGCAACGCGGAAGCTCAGTCTGAGCGCACCGATGCTTGGGCTCGTGAGGCGAGACAAGGACAAGCATTGACGCCCATTTCCTCTCATCTTTGCGACCGCCATCGCCATCACGTTTTACCGGGCATGCTCGCTCCATTCAGTGAGCCATTCATTGGGACCTTTGTTTGTTTTAACCCATCGAACGGTCGAATAGACGTCATCTCGTTTGATCATATTTATTCCCCTTTCGCTTTCTCCCGTCCGGTCTCGCCCTGGATGCATCCCATTCTCGGGTTTCCTTTTTTTTTCCCTCTTTCACTCTGCATATATATTCCCTGTCTTTTTTCGCAGGATGGAACTGTTGTCGTCAAGTCATGCAACGATATTCCCCGTTTTTTTATATACATACCTCACGAAGACATGTAATGTATTTCGCCCACGATGTTGTAATGTATATTCTGCTTAAGCGCTAGGTTACATGTCCGAGTTGGAAGGCTTGAATAATATGAGAGATTCATCAACGGACGTATGAGATGGTAACGACAATGCAGCAAGAGAAACGAGGTGTTCAATGAGAGCAAGGTACACGAGAGCAGGGCAACGGTACGAGCACGCGAGACAAGGAAAGATTCAGTCGCGAGGTATACGGTATCGAGTAAACAAAAAAATAATCACAAATCGAGCATGCGTGCATCGGCAAGAGGAAGCGGCCGACGCTGTCCATCGGGTGCTTGAAACCAAAAGCAAATGAGCGGACGAATCCTCGAGCGGCAATAGCAATACCTTGTACGGGTGCCTTGGCAAAATCGATCACGTGAAGACAAGCGTCGTCCGGTTTGACGTAAAAGACGCGTCCGGTGCCTTCGTCCCATGCGATCGTTTTCACCCCTGCCCTCAAGTCTGCGCGGAGGTCCGGGGACAAGTTGAACTTGCACATGACGCCCTCCCGACTATGCACGGACCCGCGCATGACGTTTTGAAAGAGTGCGTGTTTGGCTGCGGTATATGCAGCCGTCCCGTCGCTCACGGAAAAATGGCTGTAAAAGCCACGGATGGAAAGCCGCTCCGCGATGTCATCTGTCCTCGTGACATATACGAGCGATCGCTGGTTTCCGCCGAGTACGAATCCACGACAGAGGCCTCGCTCCTTTTCGTGCTCCCATGTGACCACGTGGTGATTGCCTGCGACCAGGTTCCCCAACCAGTAATGTGGCGTTGACAACATGCTCTTGGGCAAGAAATGTCGGGGTGTGGGGTTGATCATCAGTTCATGGAACCGGGTCCCGCCTTCGCTGCGATAAAAGATGGTGATAGGCGAGTGTTCGGCGCCGTCAGCTGGGTTGGGGCACGGCGCGCTCTCATAGTCGCTTGGATCTGTGACTTGGATGCCTTCGACGTCGTCTGCGCGGAAGCTCATTGTCTGTTGCGCAAACGTGCTCTGCATTTCGTTGTCACCGAAATCTGGAATGTTGAACATGGCGAGCGTGATGAGATCTTGGGACATGGGCGGTGCACCCAGATGATGGTCGACGCTGGGGACTGTTGGGAGTTTGACAGCACGTAGGATAAGGATTTGGCCCTGGTGCGGCAAGATGCGCATGTTGCATATGCTATGGTGCTGAGCCGACAGTCGATGAGTACGGCGAGCGTCATTATAGTTTGACCACGATGACTCACATTCGAAGAATAGGGCTCCTCACGGGCGCAGCAGAGCGTAGAGAGCATACCCACTCCGGTCAACTCCTTGAAAACAACGGTTTCATTGTTCTTGACGACTGCCACGGTGGGGACACCTTCGATGAGGGCTAGATCGATCGCTCCCAGCTCCGTGGCGCTGCGCAAAACGCACAGGAGACGGAATGGTGGGGGCTGTGACGCAGCGAAGTGAAAGAAATCGGCCGAACCAGGGACAAGAGCAGGATCTGACAAAGCGTCGAGCGTGTCGAGGGAGATTTGTATGCACGTGCAGGCATATTGAAGAGGGACCGGCGGATCGATCGGTTTTCTCGGGTTTTCCAGTATGGGGTTATATATTGACGGGTCCACACTGCGGCTCTCGTCAGGTTGGCGGGTTTCCTACTACGAGCAGAAGACTCACCCAGAGTCGCTATAACGGGAAGACATTTTGCGGCGAACGTACGCAATGACTATACTGGGTGTTCCATCGATATTCATGTACCTGGCTTTAAGATTATAAGCTTTTTGCTTGACTGGCGTCTCCGCCAATGGGACAATCCCGCCTATGCGGTGATCGAGGGAAAATACGATTAAAGAATAATGATTTCTAGCCAGGTTGCACACAGAGGCAACCATGTACTTTCCTCCGGGGAGGACAACCATCGACTGGATGAGACGGTGTACTTGGAAAGAATCGCGAGACAAGGGACAAGGGTTGGGTGACAGCCAATTCTTTTGCAGCGAAATCGCCCTCGTGACCAACCTCTCCGCCTCGAAAGACGTCAGGTATTGAGGTGAATGACGACGCGACGGCGGCCGTTGGGGAGCATTGGATCCGATTCGCTTGAGGAAATTCTTCCAGATGATGCCTTGATGGGTGAGGTTGTAGTACAGTTTGCTGACCTGTTGGCACACGTGAAGCGCGTGCACGCGAGAGGCCGGGAAGACGGAAAACGTACTCGTCGTAGCGAAAGGATGTCTTCGATATCCAGGTAGCTGAAAACTTCCATGAGGATGTCGTCCGAAAGCGCGTTCAAGCACGGGAGCTTCTCCGGTTGAGATATACGTGTGTCCCATGACTGTCCCGTGCGGCCTGCGCGCAGCGACATACATGACGAGAAAGTGAACCGCCGAGGCCATAAACTCGAAGCCATCAATCGCGAGAGAAAAAAGGTATGGAGTCACGGTAGGTGAAAATCCATGAAAGAGGTATTTACATATTAAAAGGAGTTTGTTGATCTCGGAGGCCGACCTTGTTTTACGCAGGATTTGACCGTCGTCGCGAAATCATGACAACGATGTCAGAGGTGAATACAAGGCAAGTTCTTGTCGGTTGAATACAACGCTTGCCTTACATGGGTCCACCAGACTTTTAACGGTGTTGCCACTTTCGGATTAGCGCCGGGCTCTGTGGAAAGCGAAATTGACGGCTTGAATTTTGCTACGAGTCGTCCTCGACCTAATGATTCTTCGTCTGCAATCTCTTTTGCCCGTAGACTGCCGCAACGAGCGTGCTAACTTGGCAAGTTGGCCATCCACCGGAAGAAACCGAGCCTGAGGGCGCGGTTAAAGAGCACCAATCCGATGCAGACGAAAGCGAGGAAGAGGAGCTTGATCGTTGGTTTCTCGCCAGCGAAGAAAAGGTGAACGAATCTGAAATCCGTTCTTAAACTCATATGAGCACTTTTGCAAAAACGTCGCTTTCTCTTTCCGTGAACCCTCTTCTCGCAATTGGTTTGGTCGTGACTTGGTGAGAACACTTTGAGATGCATTGGTGGACATCGACTGATTACTTGTAAAGCCGTTTCCTCTGAACCCATCTTTTAAACCTCCAGTTCCTCTCGAATGAGCTTCGGACTCGGTTATACCGAGCTTACATGGCCGATTCCAAGCCAAATTCTGTCCGTTCTCTCGCAACTATACACAAGCATCAAACGTGTCGATGCGATAGATGATATGGAAAAAGGTGCCTTTTGTTTCGGCTGGGTTTGTGTTTCACCGAGATTGATTTGCTATGTCTTGGTGGTTCGTTAGGAGGTGAGTATTTTTCTCAAATCGATCATCATCTCGCACGGTATGATGATACATATACATCATTCGCGAAACCTAAGAACTTGTGGCGTCTTACATCGTCACGGGACGTGATTAGAACTTTTCAACCCCATCTGAATTCTTCAGACTAATTGTTCGACTTGCGAAATTCTGCCCATGCTGATATGCTCTGGTTTCAACAGAAAACAACTCTGCAAACCGGATTCACGAACAAGACGCTAATGAACCCCTTGAAACTGATCATACCGATCAACCAGATTCCCATCATCGCCATGACGTCGAAGCGGCTGATTTGCAAGTTGAAGTTGAAGGCAACGACTGGGCAAGACAGTGTTACCAGAGACTCTTTTGGGAGAGTATTGCTGAAGGCGAGATTCGTGGTCTCGAGCATACCCTTTCCCTGGTAGTTGTTGAGGATTGCTCCAGGAACCGATCATGCCCAATGTTCTCGAGGCCCAACGCGGTGCTGCCTTGGCGCGTACGAAATTAGAGGCAGGACAACCCTCGTTGAACGCGTGCCAGGTAGACCTGCCATCATGTTCGTTGATGTCAGTAATGCTTTCGTCGACGAGAAGGAAGAAGAATGACGGGAACGTGAATGCGCTCGGAGATCCGCGTTGAAAGCACGGAAACAAATGCGGGAGTACGGTCTATGCGCTTAGCTACCTTGTGTGGGCGCGGAACTGGACAACATTTATCAGCGCGCCAACGGCCTCGCCACATTCACGCGTATAGATGGGAATCCTGCATTTCTAGGGTCGTTGAAAAGCTTGGCAAGAATGAATGGGTCCTGCGTGTCATGGTCTCCCAAATCAGTAACAGCCATTCGAGTCCGCGTTCGCGATGCACGACGGACACTTTGCGATGATCCAACACATCATCAAGTACGATCTGAAGAATCCCGAATTTGTGTATCTCTCTGCATCACATAACCACCACTGCCGTTTTCCCCAGTATGCCATTGGCACACCAACACATGATTTCAACATACACTATACCTAGTCATCCTCTTCCGAGGTCTCCTCGTCCATGAAGTCTATCGAGGCATCCGAAATCCCATCACTTTCCATCACTTCTCTTCTCTCAATGATTCGTTCAAAGACGTATGGAGGATGATGCTTCATCCGAGCATCATCGTTCCCAGTCATCCTCGTCAGGTTCACCGTCCAACACCTTAGGCTCGCAATAGAGGGGGCGGAGGCTCACGTCCCTAGGCCAGACAGAGGACTTCGGAGGAGGCGGGTACGTGTGGCAAGGACCCTTCGTCCGATTCTTCATTCGATTCTTCATCCGTAGGCTCGGACAAGGGCGACGCGCACGATGATGTGTGGTATCTGCTCCTGTTCCTGAATCGCGCTTGTCCGCCCCAGCCTTTCGGATCTTTGCTGGAGACTCTCCTGTCTGTGGCCCCTCAGAAGGGTTGTGCATACCTGACTCCGAACCCGGGTAATGTTGCATAGGGTTCAAGCGAGACCACGTGAGATGATGGAAGGTGCCTACCACGTCGGATGTCCTCATCGGCTACCCGCTGGAAAGTCCGGCCCTGAACATTACGTGATGTGTCGATCTAGATTCATTCATTCACTGGCTACACGTTGAGTCACAACTTTGAAGGTCCACTGGATCTTGGCACACCCTCCGAATCTACTGGCTAACCCTTATCACCAATTTACCAACCGTCTTTCCACCTGTCATGTCCGTCTGCGCTTGCCTTACGCCTTCCGCTGTGAAGGGATACTCCTTGTGGATGATTGACTTCAAGGTCCCGCTCTCCACAAGGCTCCAAAGTTTGTTCGAGTAATACAACGCCTCGCTCGCAGTATATGTGTAGTTCGCCATCCTAAGACGGATCAACCAAGTGGCAAGAGCTAGATATGTATACACGCACGTTGGCCTCACAAGTTTCAAGTTCTTCTGGGAGAGCCTCAATGGCGTGAAAGGTGGGACAGCGCCGGATGCATTGCCCACCGAAACGAGGGTGCCCTTTCTTCTCAACATCTCAAAGTTTGAGTCGAAACTGCCACAGGGTCAACGACGGAGGATGACTGCCACGGTATGGGGCTCACGTGTCTTTACCGACACCATCGAAGACGGCGTGAACACCTTCTCCGTTCGTTATCTCCAGGACTCTCTGCACAGTATCCTCCTGTTTGTAGATGATGACGTGGTCGGTGCCATTCTGTTTGGCAAGCGCCGCTTTCTCCTCGGTGGATGTGGTCCCGATGACAGTGGCGCCGCGAGATTTGGCGATTTGACTGAAGAGAAGGCCCAGACCACCGGCAACGGTGTGGATCAGTATGATGTCACCCTTTTGGACATTATATGCGTCCTCCATAAAGGTTGTAGCAGTGAGACCTTGAAGGAGCACCGCTGCCGCGGTACGAGCAGAGACGGTATCGGGAACAGGATACACGCTCTTCCATGGGATGGAGATGTACTCTGCATGCGCACCCGAGGTATGCTGCATGGGATTCTAGTCAGATCTGCATAGCAGGACACGAGATCTGGACGCACCGTAGCGACACGGGATCCCTCCTTGTATCCACGTTGCTGATACTCGGGGTCGTCGAGCACGGCCGCGTCGGTGGGCAAGGCAGCGATCACCCCAGCCGCCTCGTTACCAAGGACATAGGGGAAATTAGAGATGGGATAGAGGCCTTCTCTGCATGATCAGTGAGGAAGATCCACAGCTGAATAGGGGGTCGATCTTGCCTAAAGTAAGTGTCGATGAAATTGACGCCAGAGTACTCGACCTTGCTCCCCTGGTCAGTCGTAGACTGGCTGATGGACGAGTGACGATGCTTACCTTGATGACGATATGGCCAGGTTCGGCCTTTGGGAAGGGGATCTCCGTTTTCTCTATCACTTCGGGGCCGCCATTCTTGGCGATGGTGATGGCGTGAATCTTGGACGGGTCTGTCATGGCTGTCGAACTTGGTGGGCAACGACAGGTGACAGCGTGATGTCATCGGCCGGCACGCGTCGACAGGGGTCCTGCGACCTGGCCGTCGCGTTATCAGGCAGTAGTGCCATGTGCACAACTTCTAAGTTGGAGCGCATCGCACAAGAGAGACTCTGTTGGTCTCACTCTAGAAGAACGGGCTACAGCAAATGTCATATACCTATAAGATGTCTACAGGATTACACTCGCCGTGTTACCGTGTCCACTAAAGGAGATAGATATCATGGCAACACACATCAACGGTACTATATCGCGAGTCATTGTATAAATCAGGTACCGAGAACGCAGAACGACACAACCGTATCACTTGTCCAAAAAGGCTTGCTCCAGTATCTGATATATCAAGGCTACTTGTTCATTTCTCTGCACCATCTCGGGCCGCTGCTCCCGCAAGGCGTCGATCTCCTGGGCGACTGGGTCGAGTTGTGGCAACGGACCCAGCAGCGATGGACTGGTAGGGGCTGGACCGGAGGGATCAAAGGAGGTCGGTGAGCGCGTATCGATAAGGTTGTGGAAGCGGAGTAGCGACGACAGTGCGATGAATGTTCCGGTCCTGCCCACACCCGCAGAGCAGTTGACCATGATAGGTGGGTCAGATGCGCCCGCACCAGCGTATGGATCTTTGTTGACTTGATCTACCAGTCGCAGAAACTTCAACAAGCTGGCTTGATCTTCCTCCTCCGGGATCCCATGGTCTGGCCATGCGGTATACAGCATGTGGGTGAAGGTGAAGGATCCCGCTGGATTCCCGCCCTGGGGGACAACGGACAGTTTGCTCTGGACACAGTTTGCGTCTTCAAACAATGTCTGCTCCTGCAAAGTCACGACAAACGGACGTGCGTCGATCCCGGACTCGGGCGTGACCGTCATCGACTCCCCGACAGTATCAGAGAAGTACGGATAGGCTTTGATACGCCCCTTTTCGATGTTGAGTGTCAGTTGGACGACAGTGCGCACTCGACTCCCCTGTGGAAGTGATGTGTCCGATGATGATCCGATGGGCTGACTGAGGACGCTGAGATACGCATGTACAGTGTCCCGCAGTGGGGCTTGCGTGGCGATCCACAACTTCTGTCCGTGCAACTCCCTCACCCAGCTCCCATTGAAGTATCTCCCCTTTCCCTCCCCACAACCCAGGCAAGCCGACCCGGAGATGCCCACTACGACACGCGTGCGATCATAAGGTTCGATGTTTGAGTAGCGATTACCCCATCGGTTTGCGGGATCGCGACCGATCGCGACAGAATAATATTTGGGGAGGTCGGGTTTCTCTGGTTGCGAAAGGGTGGATTTGCCAGGCAGGAACTTTAGTAACGTTGATGCGCTGGTGTCGGTGGGAGGTGTTCTGCGATAGCTAGAGCGTTCCTTCTCCCGTTTGGAGAGCTCGGCGAATACGGCGCGCTGGTAGGTATCCTCACTGGCACGAGCGAGCCACGGGGGTATGGTAGCGCTCAGATTAGAGGGCATGTCGGCGGAGAGATAATCTAGCCACAGCGCAGAGCACGGGTTATATAACCAGACCTAGATCGTGTTCCCACGCACAGGGTGCTGGTCACGGTGCTGTGGTAGTCTGTTCCACAGCTGGCACACGGAGCAGATACAGACAAATCCTGTTGAAGACGCAAATAGGGCGATGTCGAGCGCCCACAAGTCGCTCATAGTCTCGGATACGAAAATCAAGTTAGATTCCTTTCGCTGACGTGGGCTCATCGATTGATATTCCAAGCTACTAGAGTCAGCTCGATACTAGACAAGACAGTCGGGAAGAAACACCTAACGGATGGCAACCCAGAGACATGCTGGACGTCTAAGCAGGTGTGATACAGCTTGAGATGGGGACCGCGATCGACTGACTAGCCAATCAGGGTCTCCCGCAGTTCATCCAACTTGTATTCCATCAGGCTGTACTCCCGCGGAGAATTGTATTGACTTTTCAAGGCGGGTTCGTTGGTATCCAATGCGTGGTAGAGGTTGCTGTATCTTCTGAAGAACCAGTGTGGACGACATGGACCCATATTCATCCAGAGGACGTTAACAGACGTCAGATGTTTGAGCTACCTGGCGAGGGGCAAGATATCCAGTGTATGAGGCTCGTCTTTGAGAGGAGTTCAGACTTTTTCGGTAGAATCACCATTTACGAGCTCGATGTCGAAGGCATCTTATGAACTTCCGACATCCACACTTGACTTGGTGGTTTCACTCGAGAGATACAATCAACCAACTCCATTTCGTCAAGGTGACAAGATCTACGATTGACAAAGAGCTCATCTGGCGTGAAATCTCCCTTACCATCATCGGACGCTACTTGTGGGCTTGCTCGTTGCAGATTTCGAGGTCACGGAGCCGAGTTTGCTTGCCACAGCGGAAAGCACCGAGGGAAGGACCGACTGCACTGGCTGGAGTGCGCTCTGCGAGCTGACGATGCCGGGTACAGCAGAAAGCACCGAGGTAGGAAGCGATGTCGGTAACTGTCTGGGTATCCGGGACGGGGGTTTCGACGACGCTTGGGGAGTGCTCAACGACACGCTCGATGCGATACTGGCGGTGCCCGTGGCCAAACCATGGCTCGTCGTCGTCGTGGAGTGTGTTGTCAAGGACGCCGAGGACGCCGGGGATGTCGCATCAGAGGAAGCCAGTGCTCTGGGAAGCAGGCCACTGGCAGCACCGGCAGAACTTTGTAGCTCTTTCACAAGTTGTTCGGCGATTTGCTGTATGGTCTGGGGTGGCAGTGCGCTCGTACTCCCTAGGAGGCTCTTAAGGACGCCCAACACCGAGGCAAGCAAGTCTGTGCAAGGTTCAGCAAGTGAAGTGGTCAGGGAAACGAATTACGAACCGCTGGCGGCAAACTGGCGGACCGCGAGCGAGTTCGTATGGTCAGAGGCAGCCGCTGGGGCACCGTGAACACCAGGTGCGACCGAAGGAGCGAGTGCGAGGAGAGCCACGGAGACAAGGGTGAATCGCATGTTAGAAATGAACAAGACGCAAGTGGGAGTAGGTTGTTTGCTTTTTTATAGATATAGACGGGATAAGAGGACGAGGGATGAGGGAGAGAAGAAGGAAGGGGGGTGAGGAAACATTCGCAGAGACGGACCGCTTTTATAGACGAGGGCGGCTGACCTCGACGTCATCGTTGAGATACGTCATTGAATGCCAGCCAAAATATTATGGACCTCGTCTGCGCTCCATCTCCCACATTTCTTCCCCAAACGGCCGTCTTAGACGTGATCGTGTCTGAGACTGCCAAAGCTCAGCGAGTGACTGGCCCATGCATGAGGACAGCAGGCACCATCCCAGACTGGAAACACTAGCAAACCGATGGTTAGTCGCAATGAGAATGCTAATGAAACATGGTTACATGAGCACGACGAGCAGGAGCAGCAGGAGGGCGAGCGATTGGTCCATAACTAGGATCGTCTTTCACACTCCGGCTGGCCAATCGACAATCCCGAATGACTAAACGTCCTACTTTCTCACCTCGGTCATCGACTACTTATATGATGGGAGCGTCCATGTCGACCCTTCCCCCGTTCAGCCATGTACCAGCAAACGCCCGGCCCATCAACCTCTCCAGAGGTGCGCCCTTTTGTCTCCCCGATAAATTGCACAGCCAAATCCATGTCACACAGCTACCCAACGTCCTCCGCGTAAATGGGGACGACATAGAGATGAAACCAAGCGGACCAGCGTCTGACCCCTACACGCTCCGCGTCGGACTCAAAACGGACGAGGAACTCTCTCAGTTGCGCCGTCGTAACAAGCACGGCAAGTCTCTCGAGTCGTATCACCGAAAACAAAACGACGTGCGAGTCCACCCACTCTATCTTCATTCAACCAATCACCTCCTTACCTCTGCAGCTCATCCATTCACTCTTGAAATCAATGGACGACCATACCAAGGAGGCCAAGGATCGTGAAGAAGCTTCTCGCCTTTCCGTAGGCCCCTTGCCTTTCCCGTTCCTATATACCTTGACTTACTCCCCCAAACCAGATCAAAATCGCCGTCTGGGCAAGCCTTGTCGCAAATTTCAGTCTTTGTGTCCTTCAACGTACGTCTTCCCTCAAAGCGTCATCTCTCTGGCGGCCTTGATGATCATCGCGTAGTCTATGCTGCTATATCGTCCGTATCGCTTTCCTTGATTGCCACTGGAATCGACGCCTGTTTCGACTTTGGAAGCAACCTCTTCCTCTATCTCATCCACAGGCAAGCGGAGAAAATGGACATCAACAAATGGCCGGTAGGCGGTGCTCGTTTGGAGACCATTGGAAACATCGTCTACGGTAAGATTCTCACAGGACTCTTCCACGTCGCTCGTCCTCACTCTTGTCGCAAGGTTCTCTGTTCGTTGGTCTTACAAGAATTACCTACCCCTTGGCCTAATGTCTGCACAGAATGTCCTCGGTCAACCTCGTTATCATTGTCGAGTCCATTCGGTCATTGATGTCACCGACGACCGACAAGTCCTTCAACCTCGCTTCCATTCTGGCAGTTGCGGCAGCTCTGGGTGATTAGAGTGTATTGTCGAATTGCACCGAAACTGACTGTTTGTATTAAACGAATCACCCGTCAGGGGTCAAGATCATGCTCTTCCTGTATTGTCATACCCTTCGCTCCAAGTCTAGCCAGGTACATGTCCTTTGGGAGGATCACCGAAATGACATATTCATCAATGGTTTCGGTACGCGGTGTTTTTCACTGGATCCTGTCCTATTCTGATGGTACCTAGGTATCCTCATGTCTGCTGGTGGCAGCCGATTGCGATGGTGGTTGGATCCTGTTGGTGGCCTTCTGGTAGGGATTTATAAAGGTCACTTTGTCTCAGGTCGACAATCCTTCTCAGATCGCCACGGGTGTCATTATTGCATGGGTACATACGATATACGAGCAATTCGGCCTCTTGGCGGGGAAATCGGCACCAAACGAATTCATTCAGCTCGTCATTTACAAGGCCATGACTTTCAGCGTAGACATAGACAAGATCGATACTGTCCGTGCTTATCATAGTGGTCCAGTACGCTCTTTTTTCAGGACGATCTCTCCGGTTTTCTGATTTCGACTTTGCAGGATTATTTCGTCGAGGTCGACATAGTCATGGATGCTTCAACCCCCTTATGGAAGGCACACGACATTTCTCAGCAACTCCAAGACAAGCTCGAAGATCTGCCAAACGTCGAACGAGCATTTGTTCACGTCGATCATGAAACTACGCATGCACCTGTATGTCTGTATATTCTCCCCTTTGCTCACGGTTCTCACGACGGCGATTCAGGAACATCGCAAGACAGTGTAATATGCAGCTGTATTCTCCATGTCTTGCAGATCTTTTGCTTGCTATTTTGTGGTGCTGGACTCGTGGACGGGTATCTAGCAAATAAGTCTCATACCCGACAACAATCTGACATCAGGTCGACGTGCTGTTGAAATTACTGATGAATGACACGCTTGTGATATTGAGTTATTTCAATTCGAAGTTCTGTGGGGTGAATGCATCGCATTGCCGGCGTGTCCAACACCAGGCTGGGTTGGCGGTTATTTCGCCATGGATTGGATCCTTGTCGAGTCGTAGCCACTAGTACTGAGCACTGAGCAGCTGATGAGTTGAAAATGACAAAACAAGCAAGTGTAGGCTGGATTCACCAGCCTCGGTCCGTCGGCCACTCCAACCGCGTGTGTCGCTCCCCCTCTCTTTATTCTGTTCTTCGACGTCGAGCGCCCCTTCCCTGCAATTGTCGTGATACCCTTGGCCCTTTAACGCTACCACCTGTTTATCACGCGACTTGAGACACATTTGATTCACTTCCCCCTCAACCATGGTGAGCAAGCCTTTGCGAGTCCAGCGCATGCATTCTCATCAGATCGTTCCAGGATACCAAGCATCAAGACCCAGAAGACTTCTATGTGAAACAAGACAGGATCGGTACAATCCCATCATCCTTTCCGATGTCAGACGACTCATGCACTGCGCAGGGAAGGGTTCTTTCGGAGAGGTTTTCAAAGGGTGCGTCTCCTCGTTTCTCCTCGTCTCGCCTCACATCCGATCCTTGCCCTCAAGGTATGACAAGAGGACCCAGAAAACCGTCGCCATCAAGATCATTGACCTCGAGAGCGCAGAGGATGAGATAGAGGATATCCAGCAGGAGATACAGATCCTTTCCCAGTTGGACTCTCCCCACGTAACCAAGTTCGTTCGATCATGTTTGTGTCACCTGTGTGCGGATTGGATGAGATTGACGTACGACACTTGATTCAAGATACCATGGTTCGTTCCTCAAGGGGTCCAACCTCTGGATAGTCATGGAGTAAGTTCTGCTGCCGTGGCATCGCTTCTTTGCTCACATACGCATACAGGTATTGTTCAGGTGGTTCATGCTCCGATCTGGTATGGCCACCATCTAGATGAGAAAGTGGTTAATGAGTAGGCGACTAGATGAAACCGGGCGTGTTCAGAGAAGAATACATCGCTATCATCGTCCGCGAGCTTCTCCGTGGACTGGAATACCTTCATACGGAGGGAAAGCTTCATCGCGACATCAAAGGTACTTTACAATCCCAGTCTCAAGTGTAGTATCTGAGAACTTTTCTGGCGCAGCTGCCAACATCCTCTTGTCTGCGACGGGGGATGTCAAGCTAGCAGACTTTGGTGTCTCGGGACAGCTTTCTGGAACCCTGTCCGCCAAGAAGAATACCTTTGTGGGTACACCGTACTGGATGTCGCCAGAGGTGATCAAGCAGAGTGGATACGATCACAAAGCGGACATTTGGAGTCTCGGAATCACTGCCATCGAGCTTGCAAAGGGCGAGCCACCATATGCAGAACTACACCCCATGAAAGTGCGTGACGACGAATCATCTACGGTGCCGTCTGCTTGGCACGCTGAACATCATGTCTAGGTTCTTTTCCTCATTCCAAAGAACCCTCCGCCACAGCTAGACAGCCATTTTTCCAAACCGTTTAGAGATTTCGTGGCGTATTGTCTACAACGAGATCCGCGCGATGTACGTGTCATGTCCGCTTCACTTTTTCTTTCTTAATCTCGTGTCCTTGTGTATCCACAGCGTCCAGCAGCCCGCGAACTCCTCAAACACAAGTTTGTACGGATGGCCAAGAAGACCAATTACCTCACGGAACTGATCGAACGCCACGAACGGTGGAAAGCCGAAGGAGGAGAACGTCTCGAAGAAGAGGACCAAGCCGTCGCTCAGGATCTGTACGCGGTGTTCAATCCCCAAACCCTTCCTATCTCACGTTTCATGCACAGGCCCGCAAGCGGCGACCCCGAAGACTTGTGGGACTTTGGGACCGTTCGACACGCTGGGCGAACGGTCGGACGAGCCAACAACTCGATCAAGGTCTCGGGCCCGCCTTTGACGTGGGAGATGAACGGCTCGGGACGCGCAGACACCTCGACGTCCTCCATCTCGACCAAGCGCACCTCGAGCTCGTCGAGCAAGGGCGACCTGCCGCCACTCCCGTCATCGCCCAAGTCGGCTCGTGCTCCGAGCGTGTACGAGCAGGCGACCGTCAGACATATGCCGAGCGGCGGTGCGGTTTCCGGTAATGGTCAGGAAGCACACGAGCGGGAACCGTCGGACGAAGACGACTACGACGATCAGTATACCACTACGTACCCCAGGGGTGCGAGCCTCATCGAGCAGAAGCGGGACGACGAGGACGACGAGTTGCCTGATACCACCATGCTCGATTCGGTCATTTTACCCGCAATAGCCTCGGTGAGCGTTTATCCATGACTTCATCTGTCGAGTCATGTCCACTCATGCTCTCCTCAGTTATTCCCTCGTGTCTCGACGCAGGAAGCACGCGTGGCACTCAGCGCGCTGCAACGAGCGTTCACGGAAGCAGAACGCATTATACCCGGTGTCACGTTGGAACTCGTCAACGAGATCGTCGACTCCGTGGAACGGGTCGAAGAGGAGCAGTAAGAAAACGGGAGAGGGGAAGGCATTGTATCATAATTTCTTAGCTTCGTTCTTGTTTTTTTTTCTCTCCCGCTGTCCACGCATTACATTTCGAACTCTCCCAACGGACCTTATCCTACGTACGAGCGAGTGCAAAGCAGGATTATAACAGGCCGGGGCGTGCCCATCTCGACTGTATATCATGTAACTCTCATTAAACAGGGACTTGCTGTGAATGGGCGTGTGCAGTATCCCATCCATGGACAGGGACGAGGCCATCAACCCTCTGGATTTACCGTCCGTTTTTTCTTGGTCGACGAAGGACCCTTCTTCCTTGCCCGTGTGACTTTGATAGGCTCTGGAGTGCTGGCTCGCGCATCCTCGTCTGGCACCTCGTACTGTTGGAACGACGGTAACGCCGGAGGCGGGGTTGATATGCGATCGAACAGACTCGGCGTATGCTGTCGAGAGACCGGTGCAGACTCTTGACGAGGCGGGTCTGAAACGACCCCCTCTGGCATTTCGCCTTGCTTCTCCACGACGAAACGGGGCGGTGCAGATCGGGAGGTGTCGCTGCGAAGCGCAAACAGGCGGGGCTCCTCTGGCGAGCAAGCGCGCATCAGTGGCACGGGTCATACAAGGTTTGTCGTCAAACGTCACCTTTGGGCAGTGGCGGCAGTAGATCGTCCAGCCGCACCACCGGTATCGAGTCGAGGTCATCCACGGCCGTCCTCGTCGGTCGTTCGTCCGTGATATAATACGGGTCCTCCCTCATCCTTTCCAATCGTTCCGCTTTGAGCTGAAATCGTGTCAGATACAACACGCGCAACATGCATCTATCAGACTGACCCGTTCCCGCTCTGCTCGCTCCTCTGCAGTCTCCTCTGGTTCTTGAGGTACAAGCTCCTCCACGGTCGAATCCTCCTTGCGCTTCTTCTTGCTTCCTTTCGTCCTTGTCCGGTTCGGTGTTTCCTTCTCTTTTCCCTTCTTGCTCTTCTTGACCTTTTTCTCGACCGTGTGACTTTCGTCGTCGACAAGGGGTTCTTGCATCGCTGGTACAATCCAGACATCGAGATCGAGACCTTCGGGAACGGTCACACTCGCCTGAGCAGCCGGCGCGACCGGTCCAAGTTCATACGACGACACCAGGGGCCAAATCAGATACAAGCTCTTCGGGAAACTCAGTTCAGCGGCGAGATCGAAGCTAGAGGGCAGTGTATCCCCAAACGCATTTTCTCCCCGAGGTCGATACGCCGCGAGGTCGTGCTTGATGAACGTGTACAATTGGAGAATGTTTGCAGCCTATAAGGTGTTGATATTTCGGCGTGGGACTGACGACG
>JBBPSD010000187.1:0-41583 GCA_038093415.1 Xerocomellus chrysenteron | reverse complement strand
CCGATCTCTGTTAATCCAAACCCCCACGGGCCGATCCATCACGACCGGCCAACCCCGCGCCCCGCCCTCCTTCGCCCGCCCTCCACCCGCCCGACGCCACTTTGAGCACGTCCCACCCACCAACCCTCAACGTGACGACTCGGGGATCACCCGTCGGCCGACGAACCGACAGATCCCGTTCGACCACGTCTACGTCGTCGACCCCGACACGAACAAGCTCTCCGACTCGAAACACAGCCTCGAAGAGCTCCTCGCGACGCGACAGCGGCGCATCATCGAGCTCGTCGCGTCCACGCCCGAGCCGATCGTGCGCGTCACGACGCGGAGCGAGGTGGAGGCGCGGTATAGGGAGATGAAGCGCGCGTTGAAAAAGGGGGCGAGGGTCGGCGAGGAGCCCAAGGAGGTGCAGCTCACGTGGGGGGTTGCCAAGGCGGATTTGGAACACAAGTTGCGCAAGGCGGGGCGGGATCTCGAAAAGGGTTATCGGGTCGTCGTCGTGGTCACCGTGAAAAAGGGACATCAACCGTCCAACCGGCAGGAGCTGATGGCGTTCGCGGACGAGATCTCAGCGACGCTCGGCGAGGTCGGCGAAGAGTGGAAAGAGCGGGAGTTCACGGGACGGACGACGACCCTGTCGTTCCGGAAAGCGGGGCTGGGTGGTGACGATCTCAAGGCTAGCTGATATCTACTCAATGCAATGATTCCTCTATCATATTATACACCGTTAGCATACTTTTCACGTCCGTGGAGATACCCCCTTCCCGCTCTTCAGCCCCAACAAATGTCGTCTACGATGCTTCCACCCGTGGCGCGCCTTCTTCCACTCTGACCGCTGAACGGGAAGCCCACGTTCCTTGTGCGTTGGTAAGGAAGACGGCAAGAATCGTTTCTTCTTCGGCCCCGGGAACGCAAGCGGCTGGCGATTCACCGGCGGAACGCCTGGTCGGTTCATGGACGCGTACAGCCAGGTCCCAAGGAACAACCGTCTGTATGCAACCGGAACCTCGAATCCAGCGTCCAGCATCCCCTGGATGACCCGCTGTAAAAACGGGTTGCAATTCCGCGGAGCAACGCCTCGCCTCGAATACCGCATCATCGCTCTCCTCTCCTTCTGCCGCCAATGCGTTGGCCACGTCTTTGCAGCTCGTCGGATGCGAGGCTGCCGTCCAAACATCTCCAGCGCAGCGTTGAAGAACCGAGCGTCTGGCTGGAGATTGTACACGCGAGGTTGCGCGTTCGGGACAATGCGTGTGAGGGTACTGTAGATGTCGCGCGCTGCGCGGAACATTGAGCGGTAGAGCACCGCGCCCATACGGAGCCCGAGTGTCCTCCTCGACCGGTGTCTGCTCGCCATCTTGTCCTTGGCAAGAACGTAGTGCGCCCACCCTTTGACTTTGTGCTTGCCGTCCGTGCGCGGCTGCCACTTGTGGTCCCCAGTTTCGAGCGACGCGACCGGCAAGCGAGTACGCACATGCAGACCCTTGCGCGCTTCCGCCGCATATACCTGCATCATGATCGTGTACGCATGGACGGGGAGACACCACCCCTCGACGACCTCGGGACCTTCGTTTCCGCTCTGTAGCCAACTGATTTTCTCGGCTTGCTTTGCAAGGAGCCAGACGCGCTCCGCGAGGCCCGTCTTACCGGCTTTGCAGAGCGCATTCAGAACGGAAGTGAAGAAATGGGGCCCGAGGCTGACTGCGCGGTAGAGCCTCTCTTGCCGTGCGCGACGTGCCATCGTGGCACGTTCGTGGGCGCTGGGCGGGTTGTCGCCCCATGCCGGGTGATCGACGATGGTCAGCTCAGGGAGGACATGGAAGAGGATGGAGGCAACGACATGTGGGTTCCCTGTCGATGTGAGATGAGTGATGTAGGAGGTCAATGTGTACATATCCGCTGGGATGTGGGAAGATGCGGGAGATGTTTCCAGGAGTTCGGAAAACGATTGGGTGCTGGAGCCAGGTCGAGGGTATCGGCGAGGAGTGTCCAATTGCACCACGATGCCGTGATCGCTGTTCTCCTTTAGTTTTCGTAGTTCTGCCACAGCAGAGGAGACAGTGTTGTTTCGCCTCAAGAGTGTGCCCGACCGTACAATAATGTTGTACGTGGTAGTATCAGGCTTGAGAGTAGGTCGTCGGAGATGCTCCATGTGGTGCAGAACATCCCGGGCAAGCGAGACAGAGAGGCGATGGCGAAGAGCGTAGTGCACGAGAGAGTTGTATGTCTCACGCGACAGTGGAGGCATAACATGTACGCGTTTGCCTTGGTGTTTGGCTGGTGGATCCTTGGCCTTTCTTGTTGGGAGGTCTTGCAAGAGGCCGAAAATGACACGATGGAAATACCGATATGCGTTAACCGTTCGCTCAGAATCTGCGAGCACGACCTTGTCCGGAAGCTTCGGACAGGAGTAGAGCACCCGCAGTAGATGGGATATATCGGAAAAGGGCATGGAGCGACTGTCAATAAGCCCGGCCAAGTTGGCGAGGGCCTGCAGAGCTTCTTCGCGGTCTTCAGAGTCATCGGAAAGGTCCTCCTCGCATTGCCGAGTGATCTCTTTGAGGAGTCGTTTAGAAGGTATTCTCGAACGGATAAGCTCTTTCCAACGGTCGATTAACTGTGGGGAAGCAGCTCCCTGGGACACCTCCTGTTCTGCTATCATTGCTTTAATCTCCTGTGCCTTTTGTGCCTTCGTCTCGTAGTCTTTGACGAGGAGGACAAAGAGCAACGACCCCATGATGATCTCGCCTTGGAGTAAGCAAAAGTTGACGAGGGCCTCAAAAGCACGGTCCGAGCACTGGCGCCTGTTCTCCCGAGCCTTGAGCAAAAGCATCAAGGCAAAGCGGAGGCCGTCATCTTGAACCGCGTCGGGGTTGATAGGCAGACTGTCTGGGACGAACCCGGGGGAGCGCAGCATGGAAGCACCTTTTTCCTTGAGCACGCTGAACACGGTCGGAGGGGCCTGCAAGAGTGCTTCTGTGACTTTGAGGAGTGTGGCCTGCCGCAGGGGAATGCCTGTCTTGATCAAGATCTGGGCGGTCTCGTACGCTTTGAGAGGGGAGTCGTTGCGAATGATGTGGTGCAGCATGACGTGGGCGGACAGCCTCGGAGAAATGGGCTTGTCGAAGGTGATGGGGGTAAACTCGAAAGCGGGCATGAAGGGGAGCTTGACGGGCTTGGGCGGTGCAGCGGTGGGGTGGTTGGAGGAATGCAGAGAGTTGATGATAAAGTGTGCGTCACGAAAGGCACCGCTACTGCAGGCTAGGCGGACGGCGTTGGCAGCGAGTATGGAAGGGTGCTTCGGAAGGGTGTCTGCATGGGGTCTCGGCTTGGTGCATGCTTGGGGGGGCGTGCGTGCACAGGCGGAAGAAGAGACGGAGCGGGCAGCGCTACGGGCAATTCGCGACAAGGCCCATTGCATGTGTCTCGCATGCCCTGCACAATTCGTTACACGCGAAAGCCGACACGAAAGAGACTCACCCTGTAGCAGCAGAAAATAGTGGAGCAAAGTCACTTGCACGTGACGAGGAAAGAACTTGAACTCGACGAGGAGGTTGCTTGGCAAGAAAAACAGACATGAACTACGACAGACCACCACACAGAGGAGGCCACCGCGGGCGACGACACAACAGAGAGAGAGGTGAGAACCGCTCGAACCAGCACTGAATTCGCGTGAACGCTGATCACAGACGACTACGACTACCACGACCGTCGCCGGGAGCATGACTCCCCCGAGCACGTCGTCAAAAACATCATCATCAAGCTGGGCGAAGTCGTGAGTCTCCCTCCCCCCGCGAGCCCCCACTTCTCACGCGACCGACCAGGATCCCGCCCAAGAGGTCCCCCGCGTTGCAAAACAGATCCGCGAGGCGCCTGTCACTGTCGCTGCCATATCCGAGGGCATTCGTCTTGCGTGAGTGGATGCTACCTTCTTCTATCCACCGCTGACCTGTCACAGCGTCACCGAGCAGCCCTACAAGATCCCATTCTATGCAGCCTTGCTCCGTTTGCTATATGATCCCGCGCCTTCCGAGACAGAGACAGCGCAAGCGTCTGGCTCCTCGTCCGTACCCTCGCTCGGAAAACTGGTCCTCGAAGATTTTTGGAAGGGCTTCCAGGGCTATCTCGACAAGCTGGCATGGCGCGATATTCGTCTCTGCGTACGTCCAACTTGAAATCCGATCACCCTCGCTGACCCCCTGACTAGATACACTTCTTTGCCCACTTGATGGTCGCTCAAGTCATTTCTATTGAATCCATGTCCGCCCTTCTCCAATCCTTTGCAGCTGTCCTCGACGAGTTCGGCGTGTCGTATGGACGAGGAAAAAACGCCGCTCTGTGTGCTACGGAGGGTTTGCTCATCGTATGTCTCTTCTTTTCCTTTTCTGCTCATCCACACACTACCGCCTTCTAGGCTGGACCCGTCATCAAGAAGAGTTCGTCACCAAACACGGCCGAAATCATCAAAGCCATTCAGACTTTCAACGAATCTGTTGTCTCCTCCAAGGTTCTCGCCCAGCCTGTGATATCTCTTGGATCATCCGATGCTGCACCTCTCGAAAATGCGGAAGAGGTATACTTTATTAAATTTCGTTTTTGTCTGTTTACCCACCATAATTTACAGCTTCTTGAGAACGGTCTTGCAGTACTCAAAGCGCTTGAATCATCCGAGTTTTTGGATGCTTGGAGCAGCGTCCCACAACCGTATCTTGACTACCCGGACCTGGACCCCACCATCTCTTCCCCTTTCGAGCTGCCCTCCATCCTGGTGCCGCCCGAGGTTATTGAGCTTGATGGTCTTGCAACCGACGCAGGCGAGGATGCTCAGGTGAAAAAAGAAGAATGGCCAGAGTACTTCTTCTGCCTCTTTGATGATACCGTGCGTTGTGATGCCTCGGGAGACTTGTTCTGTATTCACATCCGTCACAGATAACTCCTGAGCCCTTGAGCGTCTCTGGGTTTCTCATCCGTTCCAACATCCGCGACGTGGTCGACATTTTTGAGGTCAACCGAAAGGAGTGTGCTAGACTGTTGCTCGAGTACCCCAAGTGGTGCGTACCAGGCACGTTCAAGCCCAAATCCGGAGCACCTCCCCCTATTGAGGAGGATCCGAATGCTAAGAACTGGCAGCTTGAGAGTGCTGTGATCGAGGTGAGCAATATTTCAAGTCGACCGTTGGGATCGCCAACATCACACCATCCCCTCAGGCGACCCTTGGCTCGTTGTTCCTCCTTCCCGAGTCACCTCAAAAGTCAATCTACTACATCGCCTTGATCACGGAACTTTGTAAACTTTCTCCCTCTACCGTTGGTCCAGCGGTTGGCAAGTCCATCCGAAAGCTGTATACCGCGCTTGGCGACGGACTCGACCCTGAAGTCTCGCGTCGTTTCGTCGAGTGGTTCGCTGTACACATGAGTAACTTTGGGTTCCAGTGGGTGTGGAAAGAATGGCGAGCACCTTTTACCTCGTGGTCCTTGGGTTGTATTGATCTTGTTAAACAGGGTCCCAGATCTTGCTTTTGTGGAGCAGCATCCAAAACGATCCTTTGTTCGCAGAGCAATTGAGCTCGAAATGCGGTTGTCGTATCATGACCGGATTCTTAAAACACTTCCCGAGCCCATGCAAAACGACCCGGGTGTGATCGCTACCCAGCCACCGGGCCCCAACTTTGAGTATGAAGATCCCTGTAAGTCCAGTCAACTTACCTCAATTGCCCTCGCTTCATTCGCGCTCCACAGCGAATCCCTACTATGACGCCACCCAGTCTGTCCTCGGCCTCCTCCGTGGACGTTCCCCACCCGAGGAAGTCATATCTCACATCGATAGCCTTAGGATGTCTCTCGAGTCGACCCCTTCTGCTCCATACCCATATGCATCCATCGATGCCCTGATACGTTCCATAGGCGTCCAGTCTCTGCTCTCAATCGGTTCTCGCTCCTTTTCCCACCTGCTCAACGCCATTGAGCGGTATCTTCCCCTTCTTCGCGGTCTCGCCAACCCTGGTCCCGCACAAGGTGGTGGCGATGTTACGGAAGCCAAGACGGACATTCTCAACGCTGTCTTTGCGTTTTGGAAGAGGAATCGACAAATAATTGGGATCGTGTTCGACAAGTTGATGCAATATCAGATCGTCGATCCTACCGAGGTCATCGCGTGGACGTTTGGGAATTCAGCAAACTATAGTGGCGAGGATGGCGCAGAAACGAACCCATTGTCCGTTGGTGCGTTTGAATGGGACCTGATCAAGGGGGCTTTGGACAAGGCCAACGGGAGAGTGATGGTTGCGAGAAGGAAGGTGGTAGCGCTAAGGAAGGAGCAGGACGATAGTATTGCGCGTGTCAAGGCGAGCGGCGGCGCGGACGTGGCGAGTATGGAGGTGGACGGGGAGGTGAAACCCATCAAACAAGGTATGGTTCCGTCTTTCCTGCAGTGCATACTACTTCACCTTTATCGGCGCAGATGACTCGGCGGAGAGTCCTCAGCTTACCACCGCTCTGAAAGCGTTTGCGAGTCTCACTCGCGAGCAAAAGGGCGCGCTTTCGCGGACGATCGAGGGCTTCGTGTTGTGCCTTGCACCCTCGCCAGGTGATGCCTACCAGAATCCGTATGGCCACAGCGTGATCGGGGACGAAGCTTGGGAACAACGTCTGACGTGGTCCAATAACGAGTGGAGGACCTGGGAGACTTGGGGGTGGTATAGACACTTTTGTAGAACAGTTCGTCGTTCTCCTCTGCTTGTCTGGGCTTACTCTGACGTCTATCCCAGTATGCGCCGTACCTCCGTAACTATGCGACGACGCTCAGCACTGTTGGTTTCGCAAAGATTCAGGATTCCACGGACCCTGCTGCCGAGCTGATCAAAAGGACGTGGGATATCGCGACAGGCCAAGTCTAGACCTGTGGCCGCGTGGTGTCTGTCTTGTACACAGTATCGTCTCACAGTAATGTCGTTAGTAACTTTATGTCTATCATGAGCTCTATCTAGACATCCGTCGCGTAACCGATAGAGACGTCAATCCCTCTTGTCCTTGACCTTTGCTCGGGTCCCGAGCGAGTACCCGATCGTACCAACGAACACCAATGTCGCGCCAGACCACATCGTGGTGTTCGCTTGGCCGCCATACACAGCGACGCTGAGAAGGAGCGACACGGCTTTGCGTACGGTCAAGATGAGCGTCACCGTGAGCGACGACACGCGCCCGGTGAGCCTGTTGACGCCAATGACGCAGAGCAACTGTGTCAGCGTGTTCGCGGAGAGGTACAAGAGCGTGGAAGGCAGCACGAGCGGGACGGACGAGAAAGAGACGGTCGGACCGGCGGTCGACCGGGCGAGTTCGGTCGCGATGCTCTCCCGGGAGAAATAAAAGAGGGGGAGGGCGAGAAAGTGGATGTAGAACATGTGTTCCTGCCAGAACGGCTGTGCGAGGGGGTCGGATGCCTCGGAGGGCTTGATGTAGCGCACAAAGACATAGTCTTGGGAGAGTCCGAGGAATCCGGAGAGGAGGAGGGCGAGGCTGAGGATGGAGATGCCTTGTGCGTAGAGGGATGCGGCGAGGTCGTGCGAGGTGGGTTTGGGTATCGAGGCGGAGAGGGTGGTGAGGATGATTCCGATCGTGACTATGAATACGGAGACGATTTGATTGAGGGTATATCTGGATGCGATCGCTGAGCGGTTGGGGAGGGGGAATGGGAGGGGGACGTACTGTTTCTTGACGAGGAGCCAGCCGAGGAGAATGTTGATGATCATGCCGCCGCTGCGGAAGATGATGTGGACTGTCATGGGTATATCATATGCGAACGCGGCATTGTTGAGGACGGAGAGCGCATAGAAGAGTGCGACCTGCGCAAGGTAAGGCAAGAGGGGTACTCTACGTTTTCTTAGCCGGAAAAGCCATGCCGAGCGAGGGTCGGTCGTGAGCTGGCTTGGGAGAGCGTAGAGGGAGACGATGAGGAACTGAAAGAAGGTGATGAGGATGCCTGAGTGAGGGTTCTCGGAGGTAAGCCGCTCTGTTGTGATTGCATTGCTAAGATGGTGGTCAGCCTACGACCTCGGCCCGCTCGACGGCGTACCTGCAGCAGCCACCAAAGACCAAGGAGAGGGTGGCAACCCAATCGGACAGGAACAGCATCTGGTCTGTACCCAAATCCCAGTCCGACTTGCGATGGGGATGGTATATAAGGTCGACCTGTTGTCGTTCTTTTCCATTCCCGTCGTTGATTTTCGAGTCCCGTGACCTCGACGCGTGTGTTTTAAACGCCAGTTCCAACTGTTTCACTCCTTGTTTATTCGCCCCCTCTCCGGGGCCGTCCCGCGACAATCTCTATCAAGCCATTCCCTTACAATGTCCGTCGACCGTCGTCACCCCGCCTCTCTCCTCCCCGCCTCCCTCCACAACCCTGATTTCGTTGACCTCATGAGCAAGCGTGTCTCGATGGAAATGGTCCATTATATCGCTCTCCAGGCAGCGCAGGTCATCATGGTTGAAGAACAGCCCCCCGCCGAGTCTCCGCCCTCGCGCACCCCCCCACCTACCCCTGTCAAGCCGGACAAGCACGCCCACGACGTCGTCCCGCCCCCTTTCCGCCTTCCCAACTTGGAGTCCTTTATCGTGCAGCTCATCCTAAAATCCAACGTGCAGGTGCCCACCTTGCTCACCACCCTCGTCTACCTCCACCGTCTTCGTTCAAAGCTGCCTGCGATGGCCAAGGGTGAGTCCACGCCGTCATCCTCCGCCCACCCTGATGCCACTTTGACAGGCATGCCTTGTACCCGTCACCGCGTCTTCTTGGCGACGCTCATCGTTGCTGCAAAGTACCTCAACGACTCGTCTCCCAAAAACAAGCACTGGTCTGCTTACGCCTCGCTTTTCGATCTCGCAGAGGTAAACCTCATGGAAAAGCAGCTTCTTTTCCTGCTCGACTACGACCTTCGCTTCGACGAAGACGAGGCGGTAAAGCACTTTGCACCCTTCATCGCTAACAAGCAGTGTGATCCCGCCAGCCCTCAAGAATTGAGGGTCGCTGCCGTCGAAAGGGTTGCAAAGGCCGGAAAAGCGAGAGCTCAGGCGCAGCAACCCCCGACCCCTCCTCCTCCTCCTTACGATCCCCTTCCTCGCCCGCAAGCCGCGACCGGTTCCTCCATTGTGTCGACAGTCCGTGGTCTCGCGAAACGAGTGTCTAACGGCCGCTTGAGCGTTCTGCACAATGCTACGAGTCGACTGCCTCCGCCACTTGTCCCGCCGTCTCCGTTGTCAAGTAGTCATAGCTCCGACACCTTGGGCGCGACCGACTCTGAGATGGACTCGTTGACGGAGGACACCGGTTCGTCCAGCGGTTCGATCACTAGCCCAGAGGATGAACGCGACGATACCAAGTTGTTACCCAAACGGTCCGTACTTGGCTCTCTTCCGTCTCAGATCCGCCGCGAAGGCAGAAAAGTATCCGACGCGTCATCCGTCAGCTCTGCGACGACCGTCAAGGCGATAGGCCACCCCTCCCCAAGCCAGGAGAACCGTAGCCCCACTCTACCCGAGGCGTGTTCTATCAGGGTCGTGCATCGCCATGGTGGGAAGCCGCGTGTGAGCTCATACGTGTACGGGACATCGACAGGCTGGCAGACCAAGGGCATCGGTACTCCTGTGGGTTCGCCGCGGATCAAAGAAAGCTTTAGCACCCCTGGTTTCCTTAGTCGTATGTGGAATGCGGCGACCAAGACCCAAGACAAGGAGGTTTCGATCACTAGGGCATGCGCTGCCCCACTTGCCGTGACTATTGTCGAGCCCCCTGAGCACCATCCTCAAGCCCACGGGAGCACTTTCCGAAGGTTGGTTCACTCGCGGTCCACAATCTTTCGAGCGACGGCCAATCAACAAGTTCTCGACGTTTGATCTCTTCTTGGGGTGGGGGACACGGGGACGATCCAAACGGACATCAAAATCTTGCTTCTATCAAAAATGCCACTCTCTTTCTTGCATTGGACGATCTTTCCTCTCACATCTCTAACCTCTCACATCAATGTACTCCCGGACACTCATGAGTTCGACCCATCTGGTTGGCCAATAGAGATCCGCAATCACATACTTGGGTGCGTTTCCCATGGACACCCATGCCGCTGTAGCCATACTCGCATACACGATCTATCTCACACTCTCGTTCTGTACTTGACATTGTATCATACCCTGTCGTTTTGATTGACCCGATGATCTCTGTAATACATAAACGTATGGATACAATCCATTAACGCGGGTGTAAACGATTCATCGCTAGACGTCACAGAAGCTTCACATATGATGCAGGGAAAAGGCCCTCTCTTCCCTGACCCTCTACCTGGCCTGTCCACCTGCAAACACGCAAGTCAGACTGCCAACCGTTCCAACGAAAAAAAGGGCTGACCAATCCTCCGACGACTTGGCAGTGACAAACACCCTCGTACCAGCTTCGATCGCCAAATCGCCCGGGTCCTGCCAAACGATACGTCATCAGTAAAAGTCACCTCGACGACCGATTCCTTACGACGCACCTCGCTGCTATAATCATACACCACCTCTGCCCACTCCCCCTCTGCCACTTCCTCGTGCGGCGGCGGCGGCGCGCGCGTCCCGATCGCACCCCCGGGCCTGCCAGTGCCCCTCACCGTGGCACTCGCACTGCTCGCATCGGTCGCGGTGCCCGTCTCCGAGGCCGCGCGTCGTACGGGCGGCGGCCCAAACGCGTTTTTCGCAGCGCCAAACGCAGAGGGTATAGCCACGCCCGCCGTCGGCGGTGTCTTGAACGCGGAAAAGACGCTCGCCTTTGGGGTAGCGTCGACGGTCAGCGTCCGAATGCAGTACGGGCTACTAGGAGAGACCCACTCGCCTTGCGCGTCACGAGCTTGTCTACCTCTGATCCGGGCGGCCCTAGTACCTCCGCGGACGACGTCGCGCGGCGGGGTAGCGATGGTGGGCCAGGGCCATCTGCCGCCGCCGGTTTTAGGTGGATCTGAGAAAGCAGCGATCCGGGGGATGACGAGTGGGACGATGCGTTACCGCCGCCGCCAGAGAACGCGAGCGAGGCTGCAGCGACCCGACCGGCCGACACCGCACGCGCCACGTCGACGTTGTTCAAGTTGGGCTGAATTGAACGGGAAACGCCAAGGTCCGATGTTGATACGAATCCAAGTCAGCACGCGAGGACGTTGGCAGTGAAACCTGAGAGGAAAACTGGGATCCGACGCACCGTCATGGTCGCTGCGTACGGATTATTCGACTTGCCCGACGCACCGCTGGCGCCTCCGCTCGAACCCGGCGCATTGGCCGCGAGCGCGCGTTGAACGACCGACGCAGCTGCTGTAGTCGATATACCCGTACCAGCAAGCCCGCTCACCCCCTGACCCCCACTCTGCCCGAACAGCTCGGGTCGGGATTGAAAATACCTGCGAGGATACATCGATCAGCCACAACCTGACGCATGAGGGGCACTTACTCGTCGAGGAGTCCAAAGAATGCATCCTTTTCCTGCACGGAGAGCTTGGTGAACACCATCGCCAGCCGTGAGAGGCGCAGATGAGTGAATAGCTTGAACGCGGATGCTTATCGAAGCGTTCATGGATATATCGATCAACTTCAACTGTGTTCTTTCCGCAGCATACAGACAGACCTACTTCATAACAGACTATTTGCGTAAGGCGAAAAACGGCTCGGTGTATAGTATCAAAGAGAAAACAGTTTGGACAATCAACCCGGCGAGCAAGTCCACATCTTGGCCGGAACCCCCAACCAAGATAACCCAACCTGCTGTCATCACGGAGCGAAAGAGAAATGGAGAGAAAACCATATAAGATAACACCTCAAGGCGATAATGATCATTAGAAGAGCGATAACCATCCGCGTCCAGAAGAGGAAACAGAAATCGAATAGACATCATGAACCAGTGTAGTTAAATATGTCGTACTCCCCAGGAGCACCCGAGACGTCCGCCATGGGGCTCATATTTTGAGGTATGGACATACCGGTCATGTGTGATAAACGACTCTGGTCTGATGGCGCGTGTTGGCTCATCGGCTGTCCATACGGATAGCTTCCCGTCATGCCTTGCTGATGTTGCTGCCAATTTTGATTTGAAGGTGACGGCGTCGAAACAAAGAATCCACCAACACCGGCGTTATTCGGCGAGTTCATGTTCATGGAGTACCCATTCATCTGCCCAGAAACCATTCCCATCTGTTGCTGCATCGGCTGCTGACCGCTCTGCGGCCAGTTAGGATTTTGAACCTGGGGGTTAAATGCTCCCGGATTTTGAGCCATAGCGGCATGCGAATGCTGTATCATTGTTTGGGAATAGTCGTTCTGCTGTAACTGAGGTTGCTGAGAAAGCCTCGATGGTGCCCGCGGCGTCATTGGGGAATGGACACCGTCGGAAGGAGAACGTGCACTTCGCGCGATGCCGGGAATCGTCGAATTGGAACGCAAAGCGGGGAATTGATCACCTGCCGGCGCTGACATGGGCGACCCACCCACAGCGCTGCCAGGTTGCGATGGTCCTGCTTGAGCCATGCGTTGGGCCATCACGTAGGCATGCTGCTGTGAGTGCATCATGTTGGGAACGGCATTCACGTTTCCATTCGCATTTCGCATTTGCTGCTGCATGAGCATGAGATTTCTTTGCTGATTCACATTCATATTGTTGGGCATTCCTCCTTGCATCTGCGAGGAAAAATTCGAGCCTGCCATGCGCGGATCCATTCCCGAGTTGATGTGACCCTGACCGAAAGGGAACATGCCATTTTGAGCTGGCGAGTTCATTACCTGCTGCTGCTGTTGTTGTTGTTGCGACATGACTGGTGACTGTTGAGCAAGGGGGGACACTGGGCTACCACCCCCAGCGTTCAATGCTCCGTTGGACATCATGGGTATTGAAGCATTCGGTGCCATGCCAGACATTTGGGGATTGCGTTGTGGGGTAGTCACCTGAGGATTTTGAAGTTGTTGCTGTTGCTGTTGCTGGTGCCGCTGCGCAAGAACATTCTAGGGATCCAGTCAGTCGAGTGACAAGAGAGTCAACGAGAACTGAATACCTGAAGCATCTGCAGCTTCTGCATCTGTTGCTGCGGAGGAAGCGAGGTAAACTGAGGCATTTGTTGAATCATGTAATTCATGAGCGGGTGGTTATGGTTCTGCAATATTGAGCTAGGGTGCTGTGCTTGTGGTCCAAACGCTGTATTTGATTGGCCACCGGTCACACTCTGCGGGACTTGTTGGGACGTTGAAGGCGGTGACATATGCCGACCGGCTTGCATTTGTTGTTGCATCTGTGCAGCGCGTAATTGTTGTTCTCTAGCTTGCTGAATCTGAAGCTCTCGCGCGCGCGCACGCGTACTTGCAGCGATCGAAGCTTCGGTTGCACCAAAAGGAAGAGATGGGGTCGCTGATGGCGGGGCCATGGCGGGACTAGATACACGCGGACTCTGTGGCACGGCAGGCGCAGTCGACATGGCATTGCTAGAATGACTCGGAGGGGGGAAAGTGATTTGAGGATTGGGATGTGAGGCAGCACTGGATAACGACATGACAGGAGGAGCGGGTGCCTGTGTTACCTGTGGCTTATTTTCGCCCACATCGCGCCGCTTGCTGGCGATGTCTGGAAAGTCATCTGGCCGCGTACGCTTCAAAGCCCCATTTAGGGTCACAGAGGGGGCAGTGGGAGAACCTTGGTGTGTCGCATTGAGAAGCTGTCTTCGCGCGACGTCCTTGGCAAATATCGTTGACATGTCCGAATACAGATGCTGTATTCGGTCCATGGATGCAAACTCGACTGCTACGGGCGGTTCCATGATTGGAAGTGTAATGTTGGGGCTCTAAAGTCACGCTTTCAGGACGAGACAAGTGAACATGACGAGAAAACATACGTTGTGCCGTTGATCTGCAGCTGCAGCCAACCATGTCAGGTTTACCTGGATTCGCATCGTATACCTGGGTAGATGTGAGGAGGACATCGGGATGTTTGGAAAAGAGGGACAAACTGTTGAAACCGGGAGTCTGAGGTTGGGAACCGACGCAGCTGAAACTCCAAACAGACTCTTAAGAAAGGACTAGGGTCAGACAATGGGGCGAAAACAAACAAGGAGACTCGACGCACTTGATGAGTTCAGCGTTTATGTCGAGAATCCGGACGACCTTTGGGTCGCTGGAGGGGTAACCGGCAGCGGGCGCAGAGAGACCAGAGGGAAGCGGTGGCACCAGAAATTCGCCCGAGGACGCTCTGGAATGCGACGAACCAGCCGCAGCGGGGTTGCCGTTGTGCCGAGCGGAGAAAGCATCGAGGTGTCTGGAGGGTGAGCTGGCACTGGAGGTGGGCGGGGAGGAGGTACCGTTTATGCGGACGGTGGGCTGGACTCGTCTGGGGTCGTCCTGCGACGCCGAGGACGGGATTGGATGGGAGGAATCCTTGGGATCGTCGGAGTCGTCGAGGGCGTCGTCGAGGTCCGGTCCGGGGGAGAGCTCGGTGAGGGGGGTGAGGATGCCTTCGACGGCGAGGTCTGGCTCCTGCTTGTCTTGGGCGGGGGGGTGGGGGTGGGGGTGGGGAAGAGGAGCAGCGTTTTGGGGCGAGCCAGAGTCGGGAGCGGGGGAGAGGGAGGAGCTCTTGTCGTCACGGAGGTCGTGGAGGGGATGGGCGGGGGAGATGGTGGCGTCGGAATGGAGGTGAATGTTGTGCGGGGAAAGGGGCTGGAGGGCGTCGTGGAGGGGGTCGTGGAAGAAGGGCGGGTCGGGAGAGTGGTCGAGGTGGTCCCAGTCAAAGTGGGGGGCGTCGTGATCGCGGGACAAGATTAGATTCTGCTTTTGGGATTGGTCGAGGTCATGGTGGTGGCTCCGATCGAGATGGATCATGGGCGAAGCGGGGGGGGCGAGGGCGGGGCGTCGACGTTGGGGACGACAGCGACGAGAAGCGGGCAGCTGGGCGGGGGGTGGGTTTTGGAGTGTCGGGGACGGGGCGGACGGTGGGCGGGGACGGGGATGCACTGGCAGGGCTGACGGCGCCGGGACAGTTAGCAGAGGATAATTGGTGTTATAAATCCCTGCTCAAAATCGGGCGTGCATATCAAAAACGTTGCTGCGAACCGCGACCCCCCAACGGGACACCGTGCGACTTTTCTTCCCGTCTTGTACCATCGCCGTCCCGCTGGCAGACCGTCGTGCGTGTCGAGGGAAGACAGCGTTTGGATACCCATCTCCTGCGGATCCCACCCTTTATACCCCTTGTGCCGGATATTTTGATATGTGTCGACCGCTTTTCGGATGTTAGTGTAAAACGCGGAATCGAAGCCGAGCATATTCCCGTGTTCGATCGCCCTGCTCCGCTTCTCATCTCCAATCTCCCATCTCCCATCATCCCATCCCCCTCCCTGCGCTCAGCGCCTTTGTTCCCCCGATATCGCGATGCATTCTCTCAGCCAATGCACTCTCTTTTGCCCTTTTCAATTTTTCAATTTCGTAACTTATCGCTCCTTCTTCCTAGTTGACGTAATGGTGTTCAAATCATAGAGTAACTCCCTCCCCAGGAACCCAGACCGCCGCCATCACGCACAGCCTATCTGCGTCCACAGATACATTTCATGTTACATCGGAATATTCCGAGCCGCCAAGGGCCATGGACTACACTCTTGTGCGCCCATCCCGCACCATGATGTGACATGGCAAATGATCCTGACACGCCAAGTAACGAGCTGGGGGTTGAGATGAGACAGTCACTGCATATAGGAGTGTATCGGATATTATAGCTCCATCCGCTCATGACAGGACGACGTTTTTATTTTCCTTTTGCCTCCTTTTGCGATCGGGGCGGCGGCGGCCAATTGGCAATTTCAGAACATTCCCCACCCCATTTCACGACTGAATGGTAGAGGGCCCAAGCTGACTGCATCGAGCGTCGCGATGGTGACCGAAAGAGATTGAGCGCTATATGTCCACCAGGCGCCGAGTCGCGCGTCGAGTAGTATCGCTGGTCCGGGGTATGAGTTTGTTGAGTGTGTGACCGTCACATTCTCACGGGGACAGGGAGATGTGTTTGCAAGATTGAGTGGTGCAGTCTTTACGACGGTCATCATGCTCGCCCTAGTCAATCCGCTGCACAACTCTGAACACAGAACCATCGACAGAAACATTTCTTCCCTCTCCTCCTTACCCTTATCCGCCCCCTCCTCCTCCTCCCGCTCCTCCAGGCCTTCTCACCGAAAACCCCCAATACAGCATACTTTTGCCTCTTCCGTTCATCAAACTTCCTCGTCGTCACATTTCGGTTCATCAAAATCTCTTTCCGTCCCTCCAGCTGTGGCCTACGACCATCTCACTGCTCGGCCAAATGCCGCGCCCCAACATCTCCATTTTCTCCCTTCTTCATCCGCTTCCTCCGCTCTCCCTGCCCCACCTCCCGATAACACCCCTACCCATCTCCCGGCACCTCCCCTTCCTCCCCCATCCGTCGACATCCACACCTACGCCCCGCCCGAGCTCCTCAAGCTCCTTGCTTCGTTACTCACACAAATCGCACGCACCAATGATGCCCTCTCCTCCGCAGACTCGGCAGTCCATACCCTCCCAGCCCATTCCCAAGTCGCATCATCAGACACTGCCCCACGCACTCCTGTATGGCGCTCTCTCACCTCTGCATCCCGCACTGCACTCGCCAATCCCGCCTCCGCCCTCACTTTCCATGCCCGCAACATCCCCACCATCACTCTCGACGCATATCTTTTACGGATCCTCAAGTATTGTCCGACAACAAACGAAGTCTTTTTGGCCCTCCTCGTCTATTTTGACCGCATGTCTCGCCTCGCTTCCGAGGCTACCGCCCGTACCTTTGTTATCGACTCATACAACGTCCACCGATTGGTTATTGCAGGGGTCACCGTGGCCAGTAAATTCTTCAGTGATGTATTTTACACTAATTCGCGATACGCCAAGGTGTGTCAAATTCTTCCAATCTCGGTCACAACGATGATTAAGTTTTCCGGCATCTAATCTATTCACCAATATCCTCTAGGTGGGAGGCCTTCCTCAAGCAGAGCTCAACCAGCTAGAGCTCCAGTTCCTTCTTCTTAATAATTTCTCCCTGGTCATATCACCAGAAGAAATGCAGAGATATGCCGAACAGCTCGTTCTTTTCTCCCAGTCTCAGTCGCAATCGCACCCATCCTCATCATCCTCCCAGAGTACGGCTACCCAACTACCCCGTACGCCATCAACGCAATTCCGATCACCACCCTCGGTTTCATCATGTCCCGCACGTGCGATGGGGGCTATTGACGCATATGGCGGCTCTGTCGCACCCGACCGAACACCGAATATGCGAGCAGTGCACATCCGAGATGATGATGCAAGCAGTATCTTAAGCGAGACATCTACCGAGCCCGAAACAGAAGGTGGAGATACGACGGACGATGAACCGACGATACGGCCTCCCAATTCAGCAAGCTCATGTTGTGGTGACGCGGAGGAACCCGAAGGCGAGGGAGTATTCCGTGCGGATGGTGTTCGCCGCGATGCAGAACGAGACGATAAAGATAGAGATAGAGGCGACGCGACGCCAGAGTTGAGAGCACAACGACGTGTGCGGGAAATAAGTGAGGATGTCGGAATGACGAGTCCCTAGTCTGAACTTTGACCTGACTGACTCGGTGCGGCTACTTGCTTTTTCTCTTTCTTTGCCCTTTCATTCGGTTTGTCCGTCGACTTTTTGTCTGTAGCCCATAATAAGCTCGTGCATACCTTGGTTTGCTCACACGTCTCCGGTTAAAACTATAGTGCAACGTACGATAGTGTTTATACCTTTTTTTCTCTCCCCATAAGTTTCCACGGTACATGCGAGACAAATTGCAAAGAAGCTCTAGATCTGCCCGTCGAGTTTCAAAACTTGTCAACAAGTTTGGACGCGGCCTGTCTTGTCGTCGTTCATCGCAACCTGTCAGCGAGGAATGATTAATGAAGATCCAGACAGGTCCATCTGTGACACTCTGTCCACCACTCGATCCTGGTGCCCCCGTCGTGTCAACTGTAACTAGAATGTTCCCGTCACGTAGCCTGTCGCCTTCCCAACGCCCATGTCACTTTCGAGTTTCCGGGAGTAGTGCCTGCACCGTCCTCTGGTACTTTCCCATGGACTCATCCAAACTTGAATGTAACGGTCGAGGAAGAGCCATCACTTGGAGGAGCCCGAGCGACTGCACGTCTTTTCGATCCCTTGGTCAATGTCAAGTATTGGCGAGAATGCATGCACATCCTACCTTGTCAAGCTCCAAGGGCCAACATCTCAGATCGGACGAGTCTGCCCGGGGGGTGAACATTAATGTGACAGACCTGTAAAGTACCGGAGAAAACACGCTGACAATCTACAACACTCCCTTACTGAGAAAAAGTCGGATATAACCTGAAACTGAGGTAAACTATGCGATGGGTATACGCGCATGCAAGAACAACCGTTCGAGAGCAAAAATGTCGGGGGAGGTGGGTCACATCACCCAGTCATCCGCTGCGGGCACTCTCGAGCGAATTTCGCGTTCGTCTACCAGTGGCAGGTCTACCTCCCACAGATGTCCGAGACGCGCCATCCTTTCCCTCCGTCGCGCCCACGCTGCGCACGCGCCACATCATCCCGTCCAGACTTTCCTCGACGGTCCTCAACCCCGGCAACACCCGGCTCAGCATCTCGTCCACCTCTGCCCGTCGTGAACCGAGGATACTCCCCTCCAAACGCAGATGCGTCACATGCTCGTGACGGACCGTCGTGTCCCAAAATGACAACATGTCCTCTGCGTCGACGCACAGCCCAAGAGACTGCAGCTTGGGACAGTGTTGGAGGAGCGAGAGGAGGCCGTCAAAGGTGACAGATGTGGGTATGGATTCTGAAGCGTCAGTCCCAAGACGGAGTTGCTCGAGCTCCGGCGACGCGGATGCGATCGTCTTGACGAGGTCGTCATCCAGCTGGAGGAGGCCCAAATCCACGAGGTTCAGCACGCGCAGGGATTTCAGCGCGAAGAGCGGTTCTAGATCACACGCGTCCAGTTGATGTTCGCGTCCCGGCGTGCCCGCTTGTAGACCGAAGCGTCTGCCAGCCTCGACGTCGTGAACGAGGGAGAAGTCTCGGGTGTGGGGGAATTTCGTAGTGAATGAATGTAAAAACGTACGTAATGACGGCGAGGTGCAAAACGACTCGATCTCCAGATGGACGTTGGATGGGGAGATGTCTGGCATGAGAAAAATGTCCGCGAGCGCGTCGAGGCTGTAGTCCTTCCAATAGAGCGTTTGCAGGCTGTGGAAGCTGTCCCGGCAAAGGCGATCACGAAGCGCGTCTAAATCGAGTACAGACCAACGCATGTCGACCGCCAAAGAAGAGAGTCGCTTAAGCTGAGCGAGGTGGACGAATGCATCATTGTCCAGGGTAGAGCAAGCCACTGTCTCTAAACAGTACAACCTACGCAGAACGCTTGAAATAGCATCTGCTGCAGACATGCCATTGCCGGTTATTTTTAGATGCTCGAGTTTGGGGCAGATATCTCCGAGAGGAACACGGATAACGTGGTTGATGAGTAGCTTGGCATCAATCTCCAGAGAACGCAACGAAGGGCTGATAAGGAGGTTGATAGCTGGACCGAGCGAATAGTGACTTTGCCACTCCAGCTTGCGAAGGTTGGGAGTGAGCAGAAGAGGATCCCGCAGAGCAGCCATTGCGAGAAACATGGTGGAGCACCGCTCATGTTGACTGTGACCAGAGCTCGTGTTTTCGGTGAGCACGCGAACGCGACTTGCACGATCCATGAATCGCGTCCAGTCAGAGCCCGAAAACACCCGACGGCTCTACACACCCGTGGGTCATCGGGGGCCCGGTGGTACACGAAATACGCGCGTACTCACCAGAGACCAGCTCCGGGATTCCTTGGTTCGCACTTGGGGCGGAAGAATGTTGTAGAGGGCTGAGATGTTGGGTAATTTGTACCAGAGAATCTCCTCGACCTGGCGCCAAAACAGCCGGCAAGTCCTCGCGATGGCGGCGAGCATGGGGAGGAACGGCTTGCCTGAATCATCAGTGACATACTTGAATATGATTAAAAGGATCTCGGGCACGAGAAGTGCTTGGTGCATGTTACGCTTATGCGCAGCGGGGAGGGGAGGGACGAGTATGAACATGCCAGTGGGACCCGTAGTCAGAATTTAAAGTATCGGGGCTACCAATATCATATCCCTCTCGTGTAGTGACACAATAGTACAAGATGGTTGTAGCACAAATATGTCAAACTTTGAAGGTTTCCGTAAAAACACGATTCAAGTTGTAAGTAGCCCCTGAGACGCGTGTTTTCCGAGTCTCGCGTCACCTGTCTTATCAAAGAAGGGTGGAAAACAATAGACGCGAGCTGATAGTAATCCAGCACATATGGGTACTAGACAAAGTGAGAAGTTCGGTGACCCTCTAACCAGCCGTATATCACACTTCCTTACCAGTAATTATCATTGTCCCCCACCCCTGTTACAAGCACGCTGGTGTAGAACAATGACATGGTCATGCTGTAACGCGGGTGATCATACCAGTGCTGGCAGTGTTCAGATAGCATGTTCGGTATCTTGAACCAACCAGCTTTGTTCAGTAGAATAAATATGCTGATCGCGCGAA
This sequence comes from Xerocomellus chrysenteron, assembly GCA_038093415.1. NCBI lineage: Eukaryota > Fungi > Basidiomycota > Agaricomycetes > Boletales > Boletaceae > Xerocomellus > Xerocomellus chrysenteron. Next base: position 20,952 of record JBBPSD010000187.1, on the reverse strand, counting down.
CTACAATTCATCTCTCCTGCTCTCGTCCTCCAACGGGCGACACAAAGCAGGACTCGTGCCGGTAATTTGGTATTCGCACTTTTCCAGCTCTGCTACCGTTAGTAGGGTGTTCTCTGTACCACACGAAAGAATGAGCTGAAGAGTAGTCAGTAAACTAGCAAATGACGAGATCAGAACAACTACCTCGACGCTGCGTTGTGGTCCGTTCCAGCACTTCGTGCCTTGCGTATAGCGCTGTTTGGTATAGTATTCGAGCTCGCCGGGTTTTGCGAGTTTATTCCACGAGGAGAATTTCCTGATTTGCACATTAGTCTTGGTTCCGAAAGGAAGCCATCTTGTCTGTGACTTACCCGAGACTGAACGTTGATCCACCTTTGTTCGGTTTCTGGCGTGCCTCGTCAAAAAGGCAGACCTCGTAGGTGTAGCTACAAATCGATTCATCAATATCTGAGTATTTGAGCACGAGAATTCACGAACTCTCCGGCATCCTTTTCGAGGCATAGCCCGTCGAGCTTCTTCCATTCACCTTCGGGACCGAACCCGTCTGGGTTGAACAAATCAGAGAGGTCGTCACGCGCGGTCTGTTCCTCCTCGCGTGTGAGCTTAAGGCTGTGTTCCGCATCGGACAGAACCTGCCGCGCCTGGTTTGCTTCTACAATGAGGACCTTCAGCACAAATGTTCACATATAAAGTTCGTACACGACTACCTTCTGAAGCGTCAGACTCGCCACTGCCAATACCAAAGCCTTTCAACCAAGAAAGACCAGTGTCGCGAAGGGAGACATAATGCGGAACGAATGAATCAGGGAGATAGGCGGTTGGTTGAAAAACTGAAGGTCAGACGGTCAGCAGCATATTACGTCCGGGAGTTTAGCGGTAAACTTACGAATCGATCGTGTTGCAGGATGACCGACGATCTTGTCATGCTCCAAGAGTAAAGAAACATGATCGGTCTTGATCAGATGATCGAGCTCCTTCTCGATTTGGTCCGCGTTCCAAATACCCTCCTCTTCCTCCTCGACCTCAGGAGTATGTACTTGCGTCTCCTCGCCACTCTCCTCACCCTTACGGATGTCATTGATGTGAGGAAGTCCTGCGAGTGATTCCCATCCTCGTACAGCTTCGAGAACCGCCATATCCTGGTAATTTGGGTTGTATCCTGTACGCAAGGCGTCGAGGATATCGCCGAGTGCCTTTTCCTTCTCTAGATGTTTATTGTGTTCTTTCCGCAGAGACTTTAATGCCATATGGTGAGTAAGGAGCGACTGGTAGAGTGCTACCGGGAGGGACGACGGGTGTCAATGCTGAGATGTGAACATGAAAGGCAACACCCACGGGATTGTTTCTTGCGTTCTAATTCGGCAGCTGACATCGACTCTGCATGTTTGGCAATGTCTTGTAGAAAATCAGTATTTGGACTTCTCATATGGCGATGCTCCTCACCTCTCAACCTTTCCACTTCGAGTTCACGAGACGCGACTTCATGTTCCAAGTCAACTATGAGTTTCTCGATACGGTTCTTCTCCTTATGGGCAAACGCAATATACGTAGCACGTATTTTGGAGCCCTGGAGGACAGTGATCAATATGTTGACCATGACGAGACACCTATTGCACATACGGTTTTTCGCAATTTACGCTCAGCTTCCTCCTTCTTGCGGTATACTTCGCCAACCTCCTTACATGTATTAGGGCACACACCCGGTGCTTCATCTGACCCGTCACAACATTCTGGCTCTGGCATGCGGTTAGATCGTGGCAATTTGGGACCATACGGATTACTTACCACAAAGACCATCCTGCACACGTGAATTGGGGATAGTCGCGCCAATATGCCCTACGTTCTTACAATAAAACGTTGTGCCAGGACAGGCGCTGGTACCTAACCTCGTTAGCTCGTTCTGGATTGGTTATTGTAACTTACCAGGCTCATCACTGCCGTCAGGGCAGTCGCAATAGTCATCATTTACTGCAACCCAAGGAATTTCCTTCGAGCCGTCCAAACATGACCACGTTCCTGATGCAGAGGGGATGTACTTTGCTTGGAGAGTTGGGGAAACGCCGTGCGTCTTATCAAGCGCTGCAAGGGTGGGCAGGGGGAGGGCAAGGAGCAACCAAGGAATCATTTGACCCAATTTTCGTGCTGAACGCGAAGTGGCAAATAGGGCCGTGTTTACGTAATGACTTCCCATTAGAACGGAGCTTCAAATATCGGAGTTCGCCGAGTCGCAGAAGGTGAGTGCAGCGCAGAACGCGATCGACATCGACATCGACGACGAGGACGAAAACAAGGCCACAACATCATGGTGAGTATAACTTTACAGACGTGCATGAGGGAGCGTGTCAGAGGCTGCACACCGAGTAAATCTTTGGGGGCACGCTGGATCCACGCACTGTTGTCTGGATTACACTATGGACTAATCCTTCACTCAGGCCAAGGCAAAAACACCTGCCCCATCATCTGGCGGAAAAGCTGCTAAGAAGAAGAAGTGGTCGAAGGGCAAGGTCAAGGACAAGGCCCAGCACGCGGTCATCTGTGATAAAGCAACTTATGACCGTGTGATGAAGGAAGTGCCTACATGGCGATTCATCAGTCAGAGTATTCTCATTGAACGACTGAAAGTCAATGGGAGCTTGGCACGTGTCGCCATCCAACACCTGGAGAAAGAAGGCTTGATCAAACGGATCGTGCACCACTCGGGCCAGCTCATCTACAGTTAGTTCTCGTCTCCTTTGCGATGTCATCATTTTTATTGAAAATGTGACACAATACCAGCCCGGTTAACGACTGCCTCGGATTAGAGCTAGCCACTTCTTTCGCATCCTATGCCCACCACAAGCCTTGTACTTCACCTATTGCAACCAAAATCATACTTATGACTGGCACACGAATAACGCATGAATAGCTTCCAAACTGAACTCAGTTCCCTTGTAGATCAAGTTGAGAGGGATCGAGCACCCTTGGTTAACTCTGTCCTCTGGCTGCACATTCGGGCGTATGACGTTCAAGTACCAGCTGATCACACTGAACTTGGAAATTGTGGGATCTGATAATTAGACGGCCGCCGATGCGGGAGTGGGCCATTTGGTGATCGATCCTACGACTTTGTCATGCTTTCAACGTCATTATAAACGAACTTCCCGTCCTCGCCTTTCATTTGAAGCATCATGATTCTTTACAGGGTCTCACTTAGATGATTACATACATAATGGTTCATTCGTAGCATAGTAGGTGTGGCTCTCGCTTGCTGGTATTTTAAATCTCTGCTCGAAGAGTCGACCGCCTCACACAATTCTCGACGATGGACCTGCCTGCTGCCATCTCACTTCTAGCAACCAAAGTTGACGCCGCCCTTTCTGTTGAAGACGGTTCGATCGCTCTCAGTCCTATTGCGACTAAATTTCGACGTTCCGTGGTTGAATCCAATAATCTTGGGCTCGCGCCTAATGCGCTGGCCACGATCTCTGAAGGTCATGCATCACCGTGACTCGGTTGCGACAAACACACTGCCCCCGGGCCTGCGAAGCCCCAACACTAAAATCTCGAGAATACATACAATTTGTAGCTCTTTTGCTGGTTCAGCTACCTCGAAGGATGGAGCGATGGAACAGACGGGCCGTTACTGCCGGGTCTATGGACGTCTCTCTCAACAGGTAGGCGGATGTTGCTGACACGTAACTATGTAGGTCGGGTACGCAATGGTTTCATTGATATTTGTTTTCGCCTGTCTAGTGTCATACATCTCACTGCTGCAGAAGCAATGCATGAAGTCAGAAAATGACTAGGGGTTTATGACTGGTGCATTGTTGAACGTCGTCCTGACTAAGAAGTTGGGATTCGGGAAGGTAATTGTGTTCAGTTCAATACGAGACAGTTATATCATAACTATCTTCAGATCATGGTCTTGGGTGCGTGATGAGTCTCATCACGGTGAACTCGCTATTTTTACCGATACTCGTAGGCTCCGCACCCCCATTTCCTATATTCGTACGTGCATACTTTATCAACGGTATCGGCTTGGCCTTGCAGGTAGGGTTCTCTGCAAAAGTCACTGGTTTTGCTACTTACCTCTACTTATGACCGAGTTTAGAATGCTCAATCTGTTGGGTACGTGGCATTCTTCAAGGAGGATGCCGAAGCAAAAATGGGTATCTTCATGACCGGCAAGTGAAAATACCCGTATCCGTTCCGTGTTCTGAATCTCCCCCCCCCCTTCAGCGTATGGTGTGTCTCTGTCAACGCACATTGCGCAGGCCGCTGATAGTAATCACCTGCAGGTGGTGGTGCGCTTTCGTCCCCACTTGTAGCTGCTCGGTTTTATTTCACCCCGTATAGCATTAATCAACACAATGGCTCTCATTATTGTTTTTCGATTAGAGAGGCAAGAAGGTAACCTCGTTCCGCGGATTCCTGCGAAAAACACTCACCGTCTTCCGCCAAGAATGTCTCGCACAAATTGGGATATCCTCGGAACCAAAGCAGACCAGCGAACACAGTTATTTCCGCCAAATTGTTGCCCTCAAGAATGTACATCTTCTTGCATCCTTCATTCTATTTTACGTTGGAGCTGAGGTGACAATGGGAGGTAACAACCCATCATCTCGTGTGAATGTAGCCATTATTCACGATACCACATCAAGGATGGATTGTCACATATCATCGACGTTAGGGGTGGAGGGGTGTCACGTCGGGGTACATCTCTAATGGATTTTTTGGTGGTTAGTCCGTTATTTTAAATGTGGGATCATTTAATGCACAGAAACAGGCCTAATGGTTGGTCGTCTCGCGTTATTGTGGGTGAACGAGAGGGTTGGACACCCATACCCATTCGCCACGCACAAATCGACCTTCACAGATTGGTGAACGTTTAGCGCTGTTTATCTACGCTACGTACGCCATTGGGTGCGCATCACCCGTGACGTGGGGTCTTTGATCACTCACTTTTCTGCAGACTTGAGTTCGTAATATGTTTCGTGCCATCCCTTGTTGGTGATGCTGTTGCGGTCGCAATCATTGGAGTGTTAATGGGCCGATGTACCCGATTGCTATGAACCATTGCGGCAGAGTATTCCCTCCCTGGCTTCAGACTGGTGCGATCGGCTGGATTGCTGGGTCTGGCCAGGCAGGGTCTGCCCTTGTGCCCTTTATGGCAGGGGCCGTTGCCTCAAACGCTGGGATTGCAACGCTCCAACCTGTGTGAGTAAAATGTCCTTTTGCATCGGTGATCTGACATCTAATGGCGTGTAGATTGGTGTGCATATTAGGTCTCATGACAGCTATCTGGGTTTTGATCCCTAAAAGCACACGATGTGATGATTAAACGTAGTCAACACAGCTCTCGTGGATTTGATACACTCTTTTTGTTGCTTTGTTCTGAGGTGTCCCTTAGAAAGTTTAGTTATACTGTCTGGTGGTAGACGTGATTAGCATTTGGGTTACCGTCGAATTTTTGGTGTATTGGGTTCCTCCCGGGTTCTTAAAAGCTGTATATCTTATCATTTTTGGATTTCGCTACGGCCGAATCAATTCGAAAGTGGTTGAATGGGATTTTCAGTCCATGACAACTTAACAGATAGTCTAGTTACCATCCTTCTGTCCTACATCTCACCACATTCTGTAAACGATGTTATTATGGGCATTTGCCATATGGGATGAATGCTCACCTGTTATCTTGACGACCAGCTTAGGCCTGTTATTGGGGCCAGTAGGCACATTTTCGATCTTGCGAAGTGTGAGCATGCCGTCGATCACCTTACCAAATACGACGTGCTTCCCGTCGAGGAAGTCACACTTGGCTGTAGTTATAAAGAACTGACACCCATTCGTGTTTGGACCGGAGTTAGCCTAAAGGATGTTAAAATGCGCATGAAACTAACGTGGACTGCCGTACCATTGACAGAAGACCAGGGCCCGTATGCTTCTCCTGGAAGTTTTCGTCCTAATAGAGGACTGAATACCGCAGCACGATAAGTAACACATTCTGACTAACTGGGAAGTTTTTCCCGTATATCGAGAAGGAGCCAGTGCCATCGCCGTTTATGAAATCACCACCTGTCGAAGAATGAGCTGATATATTGTGAAGAAGGCAATCGACGACATACCCTGACACATGAAGTTGGGCACTCTGATCTGAGGTTAGCAGTCAGGAAGATCCAATCTAGTAGGCATCATACACTCTACAGTCACAGTCAAAAAATATGTAGGTTCCTCGCATGCATGGTGCTCACCTGTGAAAAGTCGCATTCTTGTAACCCTGTGGACGAGCGTCCCGCCTATCAGGTCCTTGACCTGATCAGAGAAAGTGCTGGTCACAAAGAAGATCCGAATCACCTGCATTCACCAGTACAGAGCTGCCTAAAGTTCTCTGCTGACCTGATCGAATGTTAGAGCACGAGCCGTAGACCGACGCGGAGGACGCACTTTGGGACGATATCACTAAACAGCTCCATTTTGATACGTCCTGCAGGTGTTTCTCCGATGTTTATGTCCATGAAGACGATCGGGCGCGTTGTTGAAGACATTTAGACGTTGTATTGGGTGGTTGATTAGACAAGTAGTCGGTTTGTCACTGCGTTCCTTATCCAAGCCGCGAATTGGCAACCGTGACAGTAAATACTCGGAAATAAGATTCCAATTCAACCAATTCTACAGCCCCACCACTTGGGGCGCTACGGAGCTCCCCGAAAAAAGGCGACAGAATGGCACGCTGGGAATGCCGTGGGGCTCCAAGAAATAGGAAAAAGTGCGGAGTACTCATATCGCACACGTTCCTTCAAGTTCATTTTCCTCCTCTAATCCTACCGCCATGAGCACTGAGAAGTCCTACTACATCGGCGTGGACATTGGAACAGGCTCTGCAAGAGCGTGCCTTGTCGACGCCAGTGGTCACATCACAGCCTCTGATACCCAAGATACGAAGACATGGCGCGATGAGAACGATCACAGGATCTTTGAGCAATCAACAACAGACATCTGGTCCAAGATATGCATCGCCATCAAGAACATATTGGAAAAGTCCGGTGTAGACAAAGGCGCGGTCAAAGGACTCGGATTCGATGCGACCTGTTCCCTCGCGGTCACGGACTTCGACGGAAACCCAGTATCTGTGACAAGGGGGAAAGATATTGGAAGCGTTGGCGGCGAAAGGAACATCATTTTATGGGCGGATCATAGAGCTGAGAAGGAAGCCGAACTCATCAACTCAACTGACTCGATTGTTCTGAATTATGTCGGTGGGACCATGAGTGTATGTTTGCGTTCATGCGGTTTCCCATCAGATTAGGCTAATTTATTTCTATAGCTCGAAATGGAGGTCCCGAAGATCCTGTGGTTAAAGAAACACATGGACGCGGCACGTTTCTCCCAGTGTCAATTCTTCGATCTTCCCGATCTCTTCACCTACAAATGCACTGGAGATAACACTCGGTCGTTCTGCTCCACGACCTGCAAATGCTCTTTCGTTCCTGATAAGGGTTGGCAAGAAGATTTCTTTACTCGAATCGGCCTTGCCGAGCTTATTGACGGGGGCGAATGGAGGCAGATCGGGGCTGCCAAAGGTCGCGTTAAACCTGCTGGGTCACCAATCGGTCATGGCCTCACTGAGGAAGCCGCAAAAGACCTTGGTTTATTGAAGGGAACGTCTGTTGGCAGCGGCCTCATCGACGCGTGAGCATTCGGCTATGGCTAGCCCCTTCAATGAACATGAGGCGCTAATGATTATTGAAGGTACGCAGGTTGGATGGGTACAGTTGGGGCGCGGTATACAGAAAACGGACGCTTATCAGCGGCTCCTACCCTTGACGAGTCACGTCATCGGCTTGCTGCAGTCGCGGGAACAAGCACATGTCATCTGGTACAGGTTGGTGTGATTATCTCCCTTTCTAGCGCAACACTGAGCCGCGCGCCAGAGCAAACAAGGGGTGTTCGTAAATGGTGTTTGGGGCCCATACAGAGTGAGTGAAATTCCATTGACCATCGATATGAGGTCTCCGAGCTGAATCTGTGACACAAGGATGCCGCTTTCCCTGGATGGTGGATGAATGAGGGTGGACAGTCTTCAACCGGTCAACTCATTGACTTTGTGATTACTACTCATGCTGCGTATGCCGAGCTTCAAGAGCGGGCCAAACAAAAACAGAAGAACATTCATCAAGGTCAGCCTAACGGCCGCTTAGTGCAATGTGTGGGTGTTGACAATACTGACATTCGCCGGCCCTGAAGTGCTTCTCGAAGTGCTTGAAAAGTTATGCCAGGAGAAACAGGTCGAGTCGTTCACGGAGCTTACAAAAGACATTCATTTCTATCCAGACTTTCATGGTATGCTAACTTACTGCGTTGGTGCAACGTTTCTTATTTTTTTACAGGAAACAGGTCACCGATCGCAGATCCTCGCATGAGAGGCGCGATTATTGGTCTCGAACTTGTACGTTGAATCTTTCCTTTCCTGCCAGTACCCATACTCACAGCTTTCAGGACGCCTCTATCGCCGATCTCTCCAAGAAATATTACCTGACCCTCGAAGCCATTGCTTTACAAACGCGTCACATCATTGAATCGATGAATATCGCGGGCCATGAGATCAATTCTCTCTACCTTTCCGGAGGACAAGCGCGTAACGCTGTTCTCATGCAACTTTTTGCCGACGTTTGCGGAGTCCCGGTTGTTCTTCCCGCGTCTTATTCAGAAGCTGTCGTGCTTGGCGCGGCAATGCTAGGAAGGATCGCGGCTGAAAAGGTAACGGAGTCCGAGCAAATGTGGAAAATAATGGTGACTCTCGTATTCCATGACAATGGTTCCCAACTGAAGTGTTCACACTATTCGCGCTCTTAGGTTGAGATGACCCTCCCAGGTTCCATTGTGGCTCCTGCACCATCTCCAAAGGTCAAGAAACTCCTTGATGCGAAGTACAAGATTTTTAGAGAAACCATCGAGATTCAGAAACGGTGGAGGCAGCAAATGGAGGGAGCTGCTAGTTAATGATATTAGATCACTGTACACCGAGGACTGGGAAAGGAAGGGGAGCGGGAATTGTAGATACCGGAGTAGGATGACTTCGTACCGTTTGAGTGCAAATCAGGTTGGACGTGTCAAGCTACGCCGCCACTAGATATCTAATATCTAAATTGTTACTTCACAACACCTGACACCAGAAGTCTTCCGTGGCTCCAAATAACATCACTAAAATCCATCCTCCCCTTCGATCATGATAATCTTCATCCGCCACCCCTTGCGATCATCGTCCATGTCATCATCCGCCCAATCGAAATCTTGGTCTCCAGTGCTTCGTCCACCTACTTCGGCGGCGACTTCGCCCCCTTTCGATGGATGTTAGGAAACGATTTCGATCCAGTATAAGGACCAGAAACGTCACCTTCCTCAATCCCGCCTAAGATATCGACGTCTTCGTCTTCTTGGAGTTTTTTCCGGAGTGCAATTTGAATTTCATCTTCCTGTTCCCGACGATAAGATTAAATGCTTGTTCACCACAATTTTCCGAAAAACTCACTAAATCGAACTCTGACTCTCCTTCTTCATACGAAACATTCTCATCCGCTTCTTCGAAGCCTCCTGCGAATGCACCCCATCGTTCAGGAGAGGGGCTATGCCAGATGAGAATAGTGCCTTGGTTGGTAGTTGAGGCAAGGCGTGGAGCAGATGGGTGCCACTTCGCGACAAACAGAGTGAATAAGGATAAATTGTCAAAAGAGGGCAACTTACATGGACATCTATCAACGGTTCTCTCCCACCATCTAAAGCACTCGCAAACTGACCATCATTGGAGATATCCCATATATAAATCTTATGCGTCGCTGGGTCTGCCGCGCCTATATGGAGCATCCAAGTCGGAAAGATGAAATAGAAAAATGGGCTGCCAATTTACATACCTCCTGCTAACCACTCTCCGTCCGGACTGTATGACATCGAATGCCACGCAACTTTCGAGATCGGGTCGCTAAACTTGCGTGTAGGCTCCAATTCTGTCTCGAGTATCGGGTGTACGTTTACGGAAACCGAACTCATTTCAGAGGCTGTAACACCATTGCAGGTGGAGTTTCCGGAGGTGTATTCGACAGGAGCAGAGCTGGACAACGACGAAACGCCATTTCTAGCAGAGGATGGTGGCGGCGAAGGGTAATTAGGAAGCATAAATTGGCGAATAATTCTATCAGAAGAATTTGTCGCCAGACGCCTTTGCACACCAGGTAAGTCACGAGGAGAGGGGGAAGCTGAAATACAACTCCGTACTCACCGACCTCCCTTGGCAAACTCGAGGCCCTTGATAACGCCCGCGCCAGATATGCGATGCCTCGCGATAAGCTATGAGAACGATGTTAACTAGGTACTTTTCTATACTTCCATAACAATGCCATCTCAGTCTTGGAGCATTGAAAGAATGGACAATCGAGGCGGAGAGTGGGTTTGGTCGAAACTACGCATCACCACTCACCCCTTTTGTTCGGACATTAAACACATACACTGTACCCGCCGAAGTACCAACGAAGACATGTCGACCTGTTGGATCGAATCGGGCGGAGGTCATTATCGGCCTACATGTGCCAGCATATCAGGTCATACACGAGCATATAAATTTCGGATAGAAAACCACGAAGATCGACATGAGCCATTTGAGATGGTACTGAGGAAGTGAAGCGAGGTAACATACCGTGCCCTCTCATCACCTTCGTCCTCATCGCATAGCTCGAACCGACCACGGTGAATGCTACGCAAATCGACGATATATGCTTCACCCGTGCTTAGAAGGGCGAGTATAATACGACTTGAGATCGAGTCACAGAAGACATGGTCGTCAAGACGGGCCATGGAAGCTTCGACAGACCTGCCCACCTGTTCCTCGGGTGAAAGCTTGCTGCGACGACTGGTGCATCGAATCTAATAGTTGCATGTCTGTGAGGCGGGTCGTAAGGTGACGCGAGATCCCAGATGATGATGTTCCAGTCTTTGGAGGCAGTGAGAACGTATCGGGAGTTGCGTGACCAGCTGCGACGGTGAGTGTCATGCGCGAGCTACGAAGCTGGCTGGACGCACTCTATGGTGGTGACACCCTTTACATGACCCTCACACCATCTGATTGTGGCTCTCGTATCAAGGTCCCATATGACGGCCGATCCGTCACTACGTGCAGCTGCGAGAAGCTGCCCGGAGGGGTTGAAACGGGCAAACGAGGCACCCGAGACAAGTGAGGTCTGTACGGTTGTGGGGTGAGCGATAATAAACGGGTCTGTTCGTATGAGTGAAGCGCGATGCAACTCGACGAGTAGACGTACTGAGGAGAGACGCGTTCATGGCCGTTGCAAGCTGCCACCATCAAAGCGGTGTTCCGAGTTGATGATGCAGACACTCGACTCGCTCGTTGTTCCCCCTCCTTTTGCACGCCATGACAGGATAGCGGACACGGCCGTCCTGGCCGATCTGTACGCATGGAAATCAAACACGGAGCCCTTGCTCAACCAGCTGGACTCATTGAGCGTCCTCACGCTCTCGATTCCTGAACTAGCTGATCTCATCTGCGTCCTCACCCCGTTGACGGCGGTAGCCCAGTGGTCCTCCCCGGCGACGCGCTCGCTCGCATCTGGTACCCCGTTCGGTCTCTCGAGACACGTCCTCGCTAAATTTCGCTACAGCTCACCTTGCCAGAATCACTACTTCAGACCAACTCATCGCCCACATTCTGACCCGGGTCGTTAAACCTCTCTTTACTCCAACTCCCCATCCACGCCTTCATACATCTACGGCACGCATCCTGCCTCGTCCGGCAGATGTACAAGACACGTATGTCGAACAACCATGGAAACAACATCCGGGCCTAGATGAGGTCATCCGTTGGTGTCTCCTAAATACAGAGGTCTGGTCTGTCTATCCGGTGAACATGGTACTTGCTGATCACCCTCCTTCATCATCAATTAGTCTTCGGCATACGAAACCGCATGGCCACTTTTCCTACCCCCAGTTATGTCTTTCCTAGATGATTACCAAGTGCACTACAAGCTCCTTGGCGTCCGTCTGGTTGCTGACATGCTAACTCGTGTGCCTCCGCATTTACTCCTTCGAACCGGTGTAGATACTCTGATTTTCAACGTGCGTGGCATTTTGACGTTCTCACTTGCAATGCTGAAACCTGGTTCAGTCTCTCACAAATTCCTTGTCACACCTCGGGGACCGCTCAACGCCGGACTTCATACGTTTAGCTGTTGCGACCACGCTTCAGCTCATTGACCTCACCACTCCCTCCGTGTTTCCTTCTCATGGCATTTCGCTGCACGCCAAAGAACCCCAGGGTATACATGCCACAGTGCTTACACACACCCTGTCATCATCGCAGTCTAAATCGCTATCCACCCGCTTTTCCCGACTTTCAACTCTTCTGTCTTCCTCTCTGCTCGGCACAGTTATAATGTACACGCCTACCTTTCTCCCTCCTGTTTCGTCCTCAGCCCCTGATCATGATCCCTTTGGCGATCCGCAGGACGTCGATCCCGTTCGTGTCCCAGAAACTCCCTTGCAAGCGCCGGCGCTACCAAAGCAGTCTTTCAATCCAACCCTCGTCGCAGCAGCTCAAAGTTTACCGCCTATCTTGTCGGCGCTTGGGATTGGGGGCGTTCGTTTCCTAAAGGGTATTATCCCTGTCTTAGCCGAATGGCTTGCCCAGTCTTTTCCTGTTGTTGCCGCTGAAGCATGTGTTCCCAATGATAACGAGGAGACATCTCCACACGAGGCAGAAGAAACACACGGCTCAGATTCATTCACAACAGGTGTTACACTTCACATTGCCTCATTATCCAGCTTGTCTGTCCTCTTCCGCACCTGTACCCCCCGAATAAGAGGGTGGTCCACAACAATCGTTGATGCTATTGGACGGTGCTGGGTTGGGTGTCTGGATATTGAGAGTCAGAGAAGAGATAATACTGTTTCAAAGGACAGTCTATGTCTTTTGAAGAAACAGTTGAAAGAGACAGCTGTTCAGTTAGCAGAGGTGTATCCTGGTGTTATTAAGGTATGTCCATCTGTGATTGTATTGATATATCTTATTTTCATGTTCCTTTTGAATGGTTCTCATTTGTTGTCCTTTAACCTAAACTGTTCTGTAGTTTTATTTTTGTATCAGTGTTTTCACTGCCTGTTCACTCACAAATTTGTATCACAGAATGAGTATGCCATTCTATTGGCATTTGATGAAGCCCTTTTTGAAGGCTTAGTGGGAGGAATCTGATGAATTTATTTAGTTTGGAAACCTGCTTGATAAATGGTAAACTTGGAAGGTAATGAGTTTTGTTATGATATGTATGCATATGAAATCTTGTTATATGTATTGACTTGGACCTTGCATGTGTAGGCAAACAAAAAACAGGAATGGTTGGACTGCCACATACAATAGTCATTGCCTGAAATAATCCAGTGTTAATTCCATGGCCCTCTGGGCACCTGACCCACAAGCCTTTGCATTGACTTGATGGTCACCACAAGAATTATGATGTCATTCTAGAGGGAATTGAATGCTGATAGCAATGTATACTGACAAAGCAAAGGAAAGCTTGCAGTGGCTTGGTTAATTGACAATTAAACAAGAGCAGTCTCAACTCTCAGATCTGGTGCACATTTTGGCATTACTTAATTAAGTATTCTTTCAATGTCAATTTCTGCCAAATTTCCACATCTCAAACTTGTTCCTTTTGGGTCCAGGAATAATAAGTATTGATTAGTATATACAAATGCAAATCTTATTACACTCATGACATGAATGTGTCAATTGAGCTATAGCACAGTGTTACAGTTGCAGGTTGTTATAGCATGCTCTGTCATATCCTATGTAGATGCTCTGGGATCAACTCTGGCCTGGGACTTCCAGACTTGTGCTCTGCATCTACCTTAGTCTTTCTTCATTTGCCCCTACACTTACCTCCACCCACTAATCTTGCCTTGTAGATACAGTTGAAATGCTCATAATGTTACAATTCATCTATATTCTTTCTTTCCTTCCTTTGTTCCTTGATCTTCCTCTTAGTCTGATCTTTATGTATACTACCTCCTTGGGGCACCTTACACCTAAACATAGTTTCTCCTTTGCATGTTGTGCATGATAATGATAAGTTCCTTCTGACTTGTCTTAACTCATATGGACACCACTTCCTTTCCTGTACTATGTACAACTTTATTCCCTTCTATCACACAGCCCTTAGTTTTCTACTTGGAAATCCTTTCTATTGATACCATTGACACTATTGTGTTAGAATTTTTTTTTCAGCTGTGGTAATGGTAATGCTGGCATCTTACAACCCCTTATGACTGCCTCATAAGGTATGCTAACCCTAATGTGGAATTACAAGATTCATGATAAATTCATTATCATGGCATTTCAATGCAAAAATTTATCTAAATTACTCTAATTTGAATTAGCAGGCATGATATATTCTAAGTCCTTTACATCTCAGCAAAAAAATCTGATATGGTCTGTACACAGCATCCCTGTTTATTTGAGTAAATATACCTATATCTATACTCTTTAACCTAGATCTATTCAATTTAGGAACCCATACTTCACTTTTGAGAGTGAAGTCTTGGTTCTGGATGGCTATGTCTGGATCAGGGCTTTCTTTATCACTTTCAGAGTTTGAAGGTTTAGTCAATTGGATCTTGTTCCTGGATTTACAGCTGTTTTCAAAAGTTGGTGGAAAAATGTCAAATCTTTCAAACATTCTGGCAGTCATGTATGTCACATGGATAGGACCCCAGACACATTGTTTGGTAATGTGGACTGGTGGTATTTTCTATCTTTGTCACAAACCAGCATGTCGTTGCCATCCCCAACTTGTAACATTGAGCCTGAGGATGAGCAGGCCTTTTCCATTTTGCTGACAGTCTATTCAAAGGTCAAGAAGTTGCTGCAAGGCAAATCTACCTTGAAGGAAGAGAAGTCAGTGAAAATGAAGGAACTTTTTTTTTATGATCAAACCCTTGAACCTGGGGTATGTTGATTTTTTGAAGAGCATGCTTCAAAAGCATGGCCAGGAGGACTATGAGGTCACTGAAAAAAAGCACTATTCATTTCAATATATATAAGACCACACTCATTAAGGTGAGCAAGGGATAAGGAGTCTCTTTCTCTGATAGTGTTTTAAAGCCTGGTCCAGTCTGGTTTTTTGACCCCCAGATAGTGCAACTGGACCAGGACCGGTCCTTACAATGTCCCTAAGCCAGGCAATTGGCAATTGGTTGCTATGTATGCACATTTCTGCCAGTAGTGCATTTGCATGTTTTTGCATGACCTTTTTGGTCATGTTGGCACATGTTTGCATGCTGAATAAACTGCATGTTTGCGCATTTTTGAACATTTAATTATTATATTTACAATACTGGTAACTGTGTGCATTTTGACATGTTTAGTGATATAAATTCAAGTCTGGTTGCCTGTGTAGAGGATTTAAGACTGGTTGCCTGAAATTTCAGAGTTTCAGAGACTGGTTATGGTCTGGTTGTCTTCAAAAATACATAGTCAAAAGACCAGACCAGACCGGACTTTTAATCACTAGCTGTCACAATGTGACAATAGGGCTTGGCAGTGGTATGGGAGAATGTAGTATATGCTCTTGGGTATCTATGGCACCTTTGATCGTGTAATTCAGTCCACACAATGCTGAGATATTGCTATTTTTGAGTTACATGTCATTAAAACATAGATACAGAATATATATACTTGTATTAAATTAGGATAAAATCATAAAAATATGATGAAATTAGGGGAAGTGGGGGGAAATGGTGGTGATCAGACCATCTAGTTTATGAAGCAGCTGGTTGCAATCTGGACCAGTTGCAACCAGCTTTTCTATTTCCTAGATTTTAAAAAGACTGAACCAGTTGCTGGTCTTTTGGCCGGTCCTAAACTGGACTTTAAAACACTATTCTCTGAAATATGGTATGACAAGATAGCTGACACTTCCATTGCCAGTACTGAGAAAACCTTCAACAAATTTTTGCTGCAAATTTTGAGTCCACCTTTTTTCTCTATGACATCAAAGCTACTGTTCAATTCAAGCTCACCAAACTTGCTCAGAAGTCATTCAAACACCCTGATGGGATTATGGATTTCAGAAATATATCATGGACTTCCAGAATCTTGCTTCCAAAGCAGGGATCACTGACAATATCACACTTATTGACCAGTTTTATCTTGGACTTGACCAATAACTTGCCACTATAATCCTTTCTATGTCATTCATTCCCACCACTCTCACAAAATGGATCAAACAAGCCAAAGTATTCCATGCCCAGAAAATGTGTATCCTTGCCCTGAAGGGAGAATGACTTTCTTCCACTATCCACTTCCCTCTAACCACTCAGATCCTAATGCCATGGACATGGATACCATCACCCTCTCTAAACTAGCCCTTGCTGAGTGGACATATGTATTGAAGAAGGACTCTGCTTCCATTGCAGGAAGAAGGGTCATAGTATCAACTAATGCACTAACTCTAGAAATGCCCAACCCTGGAACTAATTCTCATCCACAGACCATTTGCTCCACCAAGATTAACTTTTCAACAACTCCTTCCCCTGCCAGATCGCCCTTTGCCATTGGAATCTGTGTTGGTTCTCTGAAGACCCAGGAAAAGAATGAAGTAGAAATTCTTCAAGTATTACAAATATATTATGAAGAATCCAAAGAAGAGATTTCTGTCATTTCCACCTCTGACCAGAATTTTTGAACTGAGAAGTCACCTTGATGTTGCCTTCTTAGAACATTTCCCATATACATACATATATATTTGTAGCTTCTGCCAATAAAGGACCTTGTGTTTCCCTGTCAAGCTACTTGTAGGAAAGCAAATCATCAAAACCACTGCTCTTGTAGATCCTGGAGCAACCAGAAACTTTATTGACCTTAGGCTCTTATCCCTCACCAATTTTCCCCTCAAAAAACTCCCTCAACTGGTTCACATGTTCAATGTAGATGGTATTGCTAACTGATGTGGAACTATCCTTTGGAAAGCCCATATCCACATGTTACTTTCCCATGACTCTGAAGACATTGACCTCATGGTTGTCAGCCTTGGATGCAAACAGATCATCCTAGAAATGCCCTGATCAAAATCCAGGAATCCTCATATTGACTGGAAAGCTACATATGTACATAGGTATTCATATCTAAGGAGATTTGACACTACATCACAAATGCACTTGACAGGTTCTACTTTGCCTTAGAGAACATGGTCTATCACTCAAACTCTCCAAATATACCTTTGATGCACCACACATGAAATTCCTTGGTATGATCATTGGCCAAGGAAAGATTGGGATGGATCCCATCAAACTCACTGCCATCAAAGAGTGGAAACCACCTACCTCAGTTAAAGGCATTCATTTCTTCCTAGATTTTGCAAATTTCTCCCATGTTATCACTTCACTCAATCTCCATACTAAGAAAGACCAACCCTAGGCCTGGACTCCTCTTCAACAACAAGCATTTGAAACTCTTAAGAAGGCCTTTTCCTTTGGACCTGTTCTCTTCATCTCTGATGTCACACAATCTTTCTCTATCATGACTGATGCCTCCTTGTTTGCTGCTGGTGCAATTCTTCTTCAACTGACACCAATGGAGACCTCCACCCCTGTGTCTATTTCTCTTGCACCTTTCTTCCTGTGGAATGGAACTACAACATCTACATATGATTAGGAACTCCTAGTAGTTATTCTCACTCTCATTGAATGATGACAGTATGTTGAAGGAACATCTCACTCTATTACCATCATCACCAACCACAATCTATTCTATATTAATGTAAACTATCTCATTGACAAGTACACTGGTCACTATTTCTCCAAGATCTTGACCTTGTTTGGCAGGTCCTTCCAGGGGCAAAACTTGCTCCTATAGACATTCTGTCTCAATGAGATCATGTTGACACATCAATAGATAATACTGATGTTGCCATCATGCCATTACCAGCAGTTATCAATGCCCTTGACCTTATCCTCATTCATCATATTTGATCCTCCTCCTCAACCAACCCCCTAGTCTTTAAGGCTCTCCAAAATCTATTTGACAACTCTCCTTTATTTTCTCATTCTTCACTCTCTGATTGGACCTTTAATAATGGTCATCTTTACTTCAAAGGCCATATATGTATATGTTCTACCAGTGGCTCATTCTTCTCTTCTTCACTCCATTCACTTGTTCCCTTTTTCTGGTCATCTGGGACCTTTTCATACTAAGGCTGTAGTGAAACATGACTTTTGGTGGCCAGATCTCTCTGTCATATCCATGATTTTACCTAGTCAATTCTGGTCCTCCAGGACATCTCTGCACCTCCACAACTCCGGACTTGGTAGTCTCCGTTAGTATCCTGTGTATTATCTTCAGTAGACTCTCTCCATTCTGTTCCTCTAAACCTGTACTTACATCTGTTCCTCTCACCTCTTAGACTACTCCGACCCTGTGTTTCCACAGCATAGTAGACTTGTGCCTCTGGAGCACTGCTCCACTTCAGGACTCTGTAGTATACATATACCAGTAGTATATAATCTGTACCTACACTTATGTACTCTAGTCTGAATATCAACTTAGATAAACTCCTTCTGTCTGACTTTGTCTGTCCCCTCACCTGATCCAGCCTTTAGACTTTGATATTATCCTTGTCATTGTCGTCATTGTCTACCTTGAGCTCATTGACACCACCAACATCTCTAAGTTACTCCAATCTGCTCCGCTTCTCCGGGACCTGACTAAACAGCAAGGGCATACATAGCACATAAGCTAAGGCCAAGTCCCAACCAACTCCGACCAACTCTGGAGTTTCTGACAGAATCTAAGAAGAGGGCAGGAGTTGCCCCAAGCTACAGTACAGTAAAAACTAAGTGAAAAGTAAAACTCACCTCAGCCACTGTCTTAGATGGACAAAGACGACTGAGGTGCTTGTAAGTAGGATAAATGTATACATACCATGGGTGGAGGTATACTCGTATTAAGCCACCTGATGGACCTGAATGAAGCTTATAATATATGGTAATAGGTGCTGTAACAAAAGGAAGTGAAAGGTTTAAGCGAACATATGAAATGGTCAAACAGCTAAAGTGCTTCCAATGGTTCTGAGTTCAGAAGGGCGCGAGAACTTTCCGGAAGCGATTCCGGTCATTGCTGAAATACCTCTGGTCCTTCTGAGTTCAGAAGGGTACAGGAAACTTGGAACCACCGGAACCACTGTGGTTCACGGTTGAATACTGTCACTTCCACTCGAGTGTAATCATAGTCCCATGGCTTTGATGAACTTCCAGTGTAGGTCTCTCATGAGTGGCTTTGTGAGTATGTCTGCCACCATGTCCCTGGTCAGAACGTAATGGACAATCGCTTCTCCTTTTCCAACAAGGTCATTCCGGACAAAGTGATATTTCCGTTGGATGTGTTTGGTTCGTGCTCGGAACTGTGGATTGTGAGATAAGATTATGACAGCTTGATTGTCACAAAATAGCTGGGTCGGCCCCTTTTGTGGATGTCCAATTTTATTGAAGAAGGTTCTAAGCCATGCAAGATGCTGCCCAGCATTACTGAGTCCAATGTACTCTGATTCTGTAGTAGAGAGTGCAACCATGCTTTGTTGTTTGCTGGACTAGGAGATAGGTCCATGATTGCTCATGAATAGGAAACTGGAAGTGGACTGGGAGTTATCTGGATCCTGGAACCATCTGGCATCGGTATATCCATGGAAGTCCAAATCCATGGAGAGCTCTGTTCCATCAAACCTAAGCTCCATGTCCTTTGTAGCTTGAATATATCTGAGTACACATTTTGCAGCTTCCCAGTGTGCCAGTTTGGGTTTAGCACTGAAGTGACTGAGTGTTCTGACTGCATATGCAATGTTGGGATGGATTCTGAGCATGAGGTACATTAAGGACCCAATGATGGTGAGGTATGAGACTTGGTGTCCTTCAATGACCTGCTCTGGTATGATATGATCATTCTCTGGGTCAGTCACAGACAGTTGGGAATTTTGTGCCATAGGAGTCCATACAGGCTTGCAGGTAGATGTGCTGGTACGCTCTAGGACTGTGTGGAAATATTGTGATTGGGACAAAGAGATTGTTCGAAGCTTGCGATTTCTCTTGATTTCAATCCCCAGAATGTACTTGGCTTCTCCAAGGTCCCGCATTTTGAAGCTAGCAGAGAGTTTTGCCTTGATGGAGTCCATGAACTTCCGAGTGGTGGCGGCTAAGAGTAGGTCATCAACATAGACAACAAGGAAGCAGACCTGTCCATCCTTTCGGAAGACATAGAGACAAGTCTCTGCATCCAAGTGGGCGAAGCCGAGTTCCCCAAGCTTCCGATCCAAGGTTTTGTTCCAAGTTCGTCCTGCCTGCTTAAGTCCATACAGGGAACGTCGGAGCTTCCAGCAATATCCAGGTTGGATGGAAACACCATCTGGGGGAAGCATGTAGAGATCTTCCTCCAGTTCCCCATTGAGGTAGGCCGTTGAAACATTCATTTGGTCTAGCTCTAGATCATGTTTTGCAGCCAAGGCAATTAGGGTGCGAACGGAGTCTAGATTTGCTACTGGAGCAAAGACTTCCTGATAGTCCACACCTTCCTTTTGGGTAAAGCCTCGTGCAACAATTCGAACCTTGTATCGTTCCACATTTCCATGTTGGTCTCGTTTGATGCGGAAGACAGGCTTAGAGGTGATTGGGATGATACCCTCTGGAATGAGAACTGTCTCATAGACATGATTGGAGTTAAGGCTCAGAAGTTCTTCCTCCACTGCCGACTTCCATAATTCTGCTTCCGCTCCCGAGTATGCTTCCTTAAGTGTTTTGGGAAGACATTCATCAGAGTTGGAATTTGCGGATCCAGCGAACATAAAGTCTTCTATATCCTCAATGGATGCAGAAAATGCACCTGGAATGTCAGGCTCTTCTTCTGGAGGTTGATTTGGTGGTTCCGAGTTGGAA
>JBBPSD010000186.1:0-41626 GCA_038093415.1 Xerocomellus chrysenteron | reverse complement strand
GATCACTTCTTGGCTTACCACCTCACAAAAGACGACGAATCTGCTATCGAGTTCAAGGAACGACGTCGACATGGTGCACCCACAACACTTGAGGAAGAACCTAAAGTATGCATAATCTCTTCTTCAACACAAAACTATTGATCTCCACCCGGACGGGACAGACAACCGCATTCCACCTCTCGCGCGACTATGAGACCGTCAAGATTGAGCAAGAAGTGCCCAATGAATTCCTCCTGGTGATCGACCGTGGAGACACGCAACCGAATGTCTCCGGCAGCGGGGAAGAACGTCTCAAGGGCGCATATTACAAGAACATCGAACGGAAGATGACTCTCAAGAAGAGACGGACGAACGTGAGTGGCCACCGCACCTCTTGTGTTCCTGAAGCTTATCGCGTTCCTCGCAGGCAAACGAGGCCTATGTGGACAAGTGGCAAGTGGTACACATCTCGCATGTGCCAATGAGCAAAGAGGAACTGGACGAGCGAGAAGAGCTCCTTGCGGAAGTCACCGACCCCGCATTCTTGCTCAATAGAGATGACGTAGATGCGGATGGTGAGATTGATGTTGATGCTTTAGGGCATCAGGCACCAGAGGCCATTGGCGAGAGGGGAGACATTATGGCCGATATATTCTGATATCCGATCTGTTCTTGTGCTGTTTCGACCTCCCTTTGTCACACACAGCCTTCCCAGAGACCGCGCAACGACGAGCCTGAGGGTGTCAATATCAATACTCATTTTCCAGCAGCACGACAGGACGCAGGATGAATATTCCACTCGTCATAAACAAGTTTGGCCACTGGCCATGTGCACCATGCGCTCGCTGGGGTTGAAAACCTCTGCGAACATGTCCGTGATTGGTCACCTTTTCATCTTCCCCACAAACGCTTGCAATTTCGTCGACAGGATCACATAAACACTAATTTTGCTGGATCATATCATGTTCAGTAATCTCGATTTGACCACTGACAGGCACAGCTCCACCTTATGGAGCGTGAAAGTGTCCAACGTCAGAATTGATAACGACTGGAGCCAACGTGTACCTCGCACTCTCGCACCTTCATTGTCACCCGTGTGGTGGGGGACGAGCAGATGGGGGTTGGCGAGAACGCATGCGCTCAACTCGGCACATTGGGGTTTGTGGTGGACCTGATCAGGATGTTGGGACGTGTGGCCAACTGATGGCCCTTCAACGGCGTCTCAAGGGAGGCAAAGACAACAAGGTGGACACATGCCGTAGCCAATGTGGTTCAACCTCCACCGTCCTTTGAGTCACGAATGGGGTGTGTGGAAGTAATCGATAGATTAGAAGATGGTGGGCAATGCGTGTGAGCGAGTGCAGTGTGCACATGAAGCAAGAGGCCAGTTGAGACAACAGACACATAGTATATCCTAACGATTATGATATGAAGTTGGCACCCTGTTACACCCGGTCGTTGGCAGAATCGGATTGATCAATTTGAAATCGAAAGAAGACATTCTAGGATACCCGGCGAAGTACCGGATCCGGGCGTAGAACGTTTTGGTCGCCAGCAACATCCGAAGTTCTGAAAAATGGGAAGACTGAAATCCTCGCACCCGGGCCGGACTCGAGGACGTTTGTCACCCCTTCCTGAGCTTCAGGTATGAGAGGGTAACCTGGTAATGTTTCCTCCCGAGTCAACCATAGGATTTCCATGCTCTGACGCTTATTCCATGGACATCACGGTCGATTGGCAGATGCGGCGGCTTTGCCGATAGCGATAATCGTGACCCTCCTCACTGCCATCGGCGCCGCCGGGAACTGATCGGTCATCTCAGATGACTCAGTGCTTCAGTTGCAGCCTGTGTTCTCCACCCCTCCCATTGTAAGAAAATCAATGGGGAGGATGAGATGGCTGGAATATCCGAGGTCGCTCACACGCGCCCACCTCTTTGTGGTTACTGCAAGAAATTGGATCGCCATACCAGCGGGCAATGGTGGCACATCCAGATCAGTGATCACTCGGATACTTTTCAGCGATAAGAAGATATATTCAAATAAGCCAGTGCGAACTCCGTTTGGCAGGACACCAGCTGGACTCCAGTTACTGCTTACATTCCCAGCCATTTGTTTGCCCACCCGCCGGGTTATCTGCCCATCTCCATTTGTGTGAATACCATTAATTTATTTCTCTGCTCTCCGACTAAAAATGGATACGTGGTCTCCCGCCTTTCAGGTTGCAATATCGGACGCGCCCAAAGTTTCGTTCAGCGCCGCCGGTGAGCACGCGCTCCCGGGCATGGAATGGATCATGCTCGCTTGCGTGGATTGCGCGTTATAAGCTCCGTGAAATTGCCGCCGGGGTCCGGACTCCGGAGTATCCGAGGTCCGGACTGTTCGCAGTGAACGAAACGCCGAGGCTCCTGCACGACCAGCGTTGAACATGTGTCTGCCTGACAATGCCACTAGACTACTCGCATCTCAAGCTCCGCTTATGCTTGATGATCGATGAGGATCAATTAGGGTTTCACTTTCACAGGCGTAAAATCACCGCCTCCTGGTTTTGAAACGAATGTTCGTAACTTCGCAGCGATCGTATGCATACATTTACCCCACCCGAACTCGACATGTCCCTACCTTCTCATCCCCCCACTTCTCTGACATGACCAACTCACCCGAGGGTATCAACTTTCGCCGTCGTATCATCAAGGACATCTTCGGTGCCACAGTGCTTCCCCCCTTGATACTCTCGGCTTTGGCACATCTCTTTCGCATCCGGTTGGGATGGTTGTCGTCACCAGCCTACTTGCTATCTATTCTCCTGGCAGCTATCGTGAGAGTCCAATACACCCAGCTTGTCCAAAGGCGGGAGGCGAAGCAGCTCGGTGCAAGACTTATACCCCGTGTTGTCGGCAAATGGCCGGGAAACATCGATGTCATGCTCAAAATGAGGAAATCGTTCGCGTCCAGCTACATCTACAATCCTTACCTGGAGCTCTTTGAAGAGCACCAATGCACTACTCTAAATACTCGCTTCCTATGGATGGACAACGTGAGTATCTGTCCCCTCACGGATGTGATGTTCGGTAAATCCACCTGGTGCAACACAGATAATCTCCATGGACGAGGAACATACAAAGTATGTTCTGGCGACAGGGTTTAATCACTTCTGGCGCGGGACCGCCCAACGAGAGCGGCTGTAAGCAATTGAGCATTTTCGGTACTCACGCGTCACTCAACATTCCTGCAGGGAAAATTTTTTGGGAGATGGAATCTTCAACCGTGATGACCAGGCAAGTATTCATCCTGACCGTTTACGCAACCAGTATTCATTCATTCAGCAGATGTGGAAATCGGTAAGTATCATGGATGTCAAATGAAACGATGTTCATGGTCCGTTGAAGCACCGAGCACTCGCACGTCCATTCTTTGCGCGAGACAGAATTTCAGATTTTGAGCTGTTCGACAAGCATTCGGGTCGCACCCTCTCGATATTGTCAGATCTGGCAACTACAAATCAGCCTTGTGATGTGCAGGACCTTTATGCCCGCTTCACTATCGATGCTGCTTCAGAGTTCTTGTTCGGGAAGAACTTGGATACCTTGTCAGGACAACTCCCGACGGCAGGCTCAGCGACCCTGGGTGAACGTGGGTCCTCGACAGACGATGCGTGGGGGACATTTGTCAAGGCATTCGAGGCAGTGCAGCAAATCATAACTGTCCGTGGCCGAACGGGGGTCATATGGCCCGTATTTGAGCTACTAGATGACAAAACAGCACCCTATGTGGATACGATCAGACAGTGGATTGACCCACTTGTTCGCCAGACTCTAGAAGAGAAGGCCGTGTCAAAGCAAGCCGGCACCAACGGAAACTTTGAGGAAAAAACATTCTTGCAGCATCTAGCTGATAGTACCGAAGGTTCGTCGTGAGTATGCTGGTTATCATTTCGCTAAGCCACATCTAGACGCCGGGATGATTCGGGATCAATTACTCAATATATTGCTTGCTGCAAGAGATACGGTGCGTATTCGTATGAGGATAGCCTTCTCGGGTTCTGATAACTTTCCGCATCTTAAAAATCCAGACGGCTTGTTTATTGACATACGTCACTTACTTCCTCGCATTGCACCCGGACGTCGCGCGAAAGCTCAGGAAAGAAGTACTTGATGTGTGTGGCTATAACACACCCACATATGAAACCATCAAGAAGCTGAGATACAGTGAGGATATTGTAACAATCAAACAACGGTGACTAACTTGTCGCCGGTAGTGAAAGCTGTCATCGATGAAACTCTGAGGTTATTCCCGCCCGTACCCCTGAATCAGCGTCAAAGTCGACCAACCTCGTGCACCCTGCCACCTCCCGACAAATCGTTCTCCAGTGAATCAGTTAAACCACTTTACATGCCCAAAAGCACTACGTTTTTCTATTCGACTCTTCTGATGCAACGGAACAAGGCGCTATGGGGCCCCGACGCAGATGAATTTGATCCAGAACGTTGGATCGATCCCAACAGGGTGTCGAGATTCACTTCAAATCCAATGATGTTCACTCCATTTAGTGCTGGTCCACGTATCGTGAGTACTCTGGATGCTTTATTTTCCGCGTGATGAGGTTCTGAGAGCCCGCCCACTACCTATTTAGTGTATCGGTCAGAATTACGCCTATAATGAAGCCTCGTTTTTCATCGTCAGGCTGATGCAACAATTTGATACGTTTGCGTTGGCTACGGATGCCCAACCGCAGTCCTCACTGCCCCCTTCTCAATGGAAATGTGGACGTGGGCGCCAGGCCGTGGAGATGATTCGACCTGAAGCTGCTATGACGCTGTTCGTCAAAGTAAGTGATTCATCTCCACATTTGGGTGGTTCGTTGATGGAAAATGACCTAGAGCGGCCTTTGGGTGAGGCTGGGAAAGGCCACCGTGCCTTGACCTGGAAATCTCCAATGATGTCTATACTGTATATCCTCTTGCTCGTTGTGTGTGTGACAACGTGTGTGACGATTAGATGCTTGGGAACACGGGTCGATGGATGGTGCAATATTTATCAACTTACTATTCATCACTTGCATATGATGTGTATAACTAACGTGGTCTTAAGGAAAATTGTTGTGAAACTAGTACTTATTGGGCAGACGGGATTGAAGTTCATTGAACTGAACTTTGAAGTCGGTACATAGTATCCGCCGGCGTCAGGAGGCACATCGACGAATGTACCTTATTCGACCCTGTACCAATGGGCTGACGAACGGCGATCCACCCGCAGTTCTCCCCAGAATGATGGCAGCTCGTGCTCTATCCATCATGATGCACACATTTGACTCCCTTCCGTAAACATCATGTGTATTCCGTCGGAATGCCTGACGAATCCGTCATGGCACCCTCTTCGTCAACCACAATCATGGGTACGCCTCTGAAGAGCATGTAATCGTCAAAACCCTCCGCTATGAACGCGATCATGGAAACTGTGTACTCTCCGTCTCCATCCGGCGGAGCCTTTGGAACTGGCGCCGCCGGAGCTCCACACGTGTGACCAGGCGCATGGTACACAGCATGTACTCGGGAAGCGAACGGCGCCTGTCGGTCAATGTTGAACGTGATACCTGAGACTTGGAAGAACCGTCCGTCGATAATGTCACAAGCGGCATTCTCGAGCGCCTCGGCGACGGTCCGTCCCGGAAGGCACTTCATCACGAACGAGTTGTCGAACGGCAGGATATCTGTGGCGGCGTTTAGTAGGGCGGGCGCCCGGGGGTGACGCGGCCCGTTCAGCTAATGATGACACGCACCGATCATGTCTTTCACGGTGATGACGCCGGCGTCGATGATCCCGTCGCACCGCAGGCTGCTGGAGTTGATGAATGCGATGTCGTTGTCGGTGTTCTAGTATGCCCGGACTGCGTCTGCCAACATATTGCCAATGTGAGTCTCTCCTGTCCGAATGGCTGATGTGCGTCCATCCAGGGGTACGGCACAATGAACGAGGGCCTTATCGATCGTGTCCGCAGTGCGCGCCCGAAGCTCTGCGAGGATGTGATGGACTCCGCTATGATCGGGGAAATCATCTGCCAAAGTTATGTTACGTCTTCGAGTCACTATCGAAAAGAAAACGTGAGTAGAACGCAACGTACTAGCTGAAAGCGGTTAGGCCACCTCTGATATGCCCCACGGATGGCTTTCCGGTCTTCCGAGAAAGCCATATTTTGATGTCGCTATAACTCCTGAAATCGGTGCCAGATTTGATGAGTTTAATATTTCCCTCGAAGGTATCGTCCATCGCTTTAACGTTGACTCCGTGCACAGCCAAATCGTGGTCACAGTGGCCTCCGAGAATCAAGTATATGTTCCTGTCGCGGGATTTGGCAAGGTAAGGGTCTTCCTCGTGACACATGTGAGTAATCGCGATGACAATTTCAACACCTTGTGTGAAACGGAGTAAGTTGGAAATGCACTGCGCCACAGACACAGGATCAAGGATGGTGCAATCCGCAGAAAGGTGCTGACAATTTGACGGTCAGTCACTGTAAATGACCCTTGAGTAAACAAGCAAAAAAGGGTTTCCGTGCGTGTTCAACGAACGTTCCTACGAGGCCAAAGAAACTAATTATCTACCCTTCTCGAGCACGAGATATTCTTTGGCTGTAGCCGCATCAGCCGTCCACCGGCATGCACTGCATTCGCCAACAGCCAAGGAAAAGTACAGCCTTGAGAGAGGATGGCCAAGGCGTCCTCCCTGAAACCATAGTCTTTCAGAAAGGCGAGCGCTCGGCGTACGATGAAAGCATCATGGCTGACCGTGGTTTCCAACATTGATCAGGAGATGGTTTAGTACTGGTACCATGTGTTCGCCTTTCATCACCGCGCTCTCGAGTGATGCGCTGAAAGCATCTCCGCTGAATACGGAGATAGGACGGTCTGCTTCGGGGACACCCTTGGCTTGGGGAAATACATGTGATAGTCTCCCCAGGGCAGTTGACTGGGTGATGTCACGGTGCCAATCTGGAACAAGTCCAGAGATAACATAAAATGGCCAATAGGATGTTCCCCACTCACAACGTTGTTGATATATAAGAAGGATAGTTTGTCATACGATGAACTGTCCATCGTTCAAATAGACCTGCAGATTGACCCTCCGGATTGCTAGTAAGACTGAATGGTTGCGGACATTCCTGGGTAAAAATCGTTGCCGAGCTACAATTACCGTGGCGAATCATACGAAGGCATTGCCCACCTAGCCAATTAATACAGAGTATCACCCTACCCTGGTCGGCATAGGTTTGAGTCTCAGGTAAGGGGGGACGCAGAGCATGGATATGCGGAGACTTTCCAAAACGAGATATGTTGTCGGCGCTTGTGTTATTTGGATGTGGGAGCTTGACTCGTGATGAAATTCTCCGAGCCTCGCCATTTTGAGGTACTTGAAGCATTCGCCAAGGCCATTGATATTGGCACTTGTGTCAGTGTGTAGACCTTGCACTTGGGGATTTGGCAACTTTTTCAAACGTTCTCAGCGATTTCCCGCGGTAGGAGCCCGTAAATGCACACCACGAGCAGAGGCCCAGCGCTGGCAGCCACGCGACGGGCACGCGTTGCAATTCCCCGTGTCGCGTCGTCTTCCCCGTTCAGCTCCCTTTCTTTTACTCAATCCTTTCGATCGCGTCTTTTTTGCCCATCGACCTCAGTTCCTCACAAACACCTATCCTGGGCAAAGAGCAACCGACCGAAGCACGCGAGAAGGTTCGGTTCTGCTTCGTCAACGCGAGGACAGTATGATGGTATGCCTGAATCGATACTCTTGACCTTTGGTATAGTTTAATGCAGCGTTAGTCTGCGTCATTGGGGGTGGTCATGCAGGTTGTGAGGCTGCCACTGGAGCTGCGCGAGCTGGAGCCCGAACGCTACTGATCACGCAAAACCTGGTCACAATCGGGGCGCTCTCGTGTAATCCATCCATCGGTGGCGTTGGAAAAGGGACATTGGTCAGAGAAGTGGACGCACTGGACGGTGTCATGGGAAAGGTGTCAGGTGGGCAATACTTTGGGCGCATCGAGCGGTCTTGACTGTTCGTCTTCATCAGACAAGGCGGGCATACAGTTCCACATGTTGAATAGGTCCAAGGGATCAGCGGTTTGGGTACGTGACAGTTTGTCGAACATTAACACCACTGTTTCATGGGCACATCTCTAGGGTCCGCGAGCGCAAGTTGACCGCAAATTGTACAAGCGGCACATGCAAGAAGTCATATTCAACTATCCTAACCTGGATGTCCGTGCTGCTAGCGTGTCTGATCTTGTCTTCGACCACCAGATGGCTTCGTCAAGCTCCACTCGCTCAGTCTGGGGTACAGTGACAGGTGTTCGACTAGGTTAATAGCCAGTACACCTGTGGAAATGCATACTAATGGTGATACCATAGAAACTGGGGACGTAATCCCATGCTCTCAGGTCGTCATATGCACCGGGACATTCCTGTCGGGCGAGATACATATTGGTGCGCGCTTTGATCTATAATACACTTTGGGCACTAATGCTATCTCAGGAATGAAACGTTTTCCAGCCGGTCGAATTAACGAAGCACCAGCAATTGGCCTGTCCGCCTCGTTGCGTGCAGCCGGCTTCCAGCTTGGGCGTTTGCAGACTGGCACTCCTGCGCGGCTGGACAAAAACACCATAGATTTCAGTCGGCTACAAAAACAAGAAGGCGACAATCCACCACATCCATTCTCTTTTTTGAACCATAAAGTAGACAACGAGGTAACAACTCTCTTAGCTGTTCTGTGGTTCGAGATTTGATATCCGCCCCTGCTGCTAGCATAACCAGATTACGTGCTACATGACCCATACCACCCCCGAAACTCACGAACTCATCAAGGAAAGCATGCATCTAAGTATCCACATCCAAGAGACTAAGAAAGGTACACATTCACTCGATGAATAGCTTCGTCCTTTGACTACATTTTGTCAGGTCCACGCTATTGCCCTTCTCTCGAGGCCAAGGTCACACGGTTTGGACACAAGGGTAATCACAAGGTATGGTTGGAACCCGAGGGTTACGATTCCGGTGAGCGTCGATTTACTGGCAGAGGATCTCGGGCTAAGCCCGTTGCAGACCTGATATACCCTAATGGCTTATCGTGTTCCATGCCTGAAGAGCTGCAAGAGCGTATGATGCGCACAGTTCCGGGACTAGAAAATGTCCGCATGGTTCGACCTGCGTATGGAGTCGAATATGACCACATTGATCCTCGGGAGCTTCAGCGTGAGTCACAGTCTTGTCTTGAATTCTCGTCCTCCTGATACAATCTACAGCATCGCTCGAGACCAACAGGATCAAAGTAGGTCGCCGCTAGCGCATTTTGTGTACCACTTAACCTTTTGCTAGGGGCTGTTTCTCGCCGGGCAGATCAATGGGACGACGGGGTACGAGGAAGCTGCAGCACAAGGTTGCATTGCTGGCATTAACGCGGGTCTCGCCGCACGGAATCAGCCGCCGCTTTCCATTACCCGTGCGGATGGATACGTGGGGGTCATGATTGATGATCTTGTGACCAAAGGGGCGGAGGAACCATGTAAGCGGATGTGCTAGCTTCGTCAACTCCACCACTAATGCTGAGTCATAGACCGAATGTTCACCTCTCGCTCCGAGTACCGCATGACGCTTCGATGCGACAATGCGGACACGAGACTGACCGAGATAGGTGCGAGTCCTTCGCAAATGGGTGGTGTCACTTGATTCATCCTTGGCAGGGCATGCCACGGGTTTGATATCATCGGAACGTTGGGAAAAATATGTAAGCGATCGCGATGCAATACAACACGGGACGGATATTCTCAAGTCAGTAATCCTAAGTCCTCAGGTCTGTGAGCGATTGTTTGCGCTGTATGATTTTTTGATGAAAATAATAGCATTGGGAGAGGCACGGCATTTTGGTAACCAAGGATGGTGTCATGAGGAGGCAGGCATTTACCAACTCTGTCCGGCACTTTTCTGACCACACTTGACAGTGCCTTTGACGTGCTGAGCATGCCTTCAGTAACGCTTGATAATCTTGTGCATAGTGGCGCTGTGCAGGGCTTCACGGTGTTTGAGCCACACATCGTATCCCGAATCATCACCGATGGTGAGTCAGAGGACCCTGTATGCGCGCTGATTGCTAACTAAAACCTCAGCAACGTATGCACCCCATCTCGTTCGCCAGCTCGCAGATGTGGAGGCATTCCATGCGGACGAGTCCCTTCTCCTTGATCCCGATATGGATTATACACAGGTTAGAGGACTGAGCGAAGAAGTGAGAGAAAGGTTACAACAATTCAGGCCCACAACATTGGTTAGTACATGAGCCCGCTGCTCGACTTTCTGCTTGATCACTTGACAATTATGTAGGGTGCAGCTAAGCGCATGGAAGGCATGACACCCGCTTCGGCGGTTCATCTATTGAAACATGCGCGCCGGACGTGGCATGCAAAGGGGCAGCTCCAAAAAGAAACACGCCGTTCTGTACAAGTGGTTTCTAGCTAGGGTCTACTTTGATCACTATACGTGCTCAACTCCTTGCGTTTTTCGCGTTGCCTCCTGCCCGGAAGAAGAGCGATCCTGTTTGGTTGGTTTGCTCGACAATGTGCCTCCGAACCCTGTTATTGCCACCTCTCGGCGCTAACGATAGATAGATCTATGGATGGTAAGGTACCCACCTGCGCCACTCCCTTCCGGCTATCTCTTGTCAGTTGGGAGGTCTTGAACCACGTCTACCCTGGATGACCAGCAAAGGCAAGGTTTGTACTGTGGTACTATTGGAAATCGAAGAAGGAGCGTTCCGTCGCTGCTTGGTGTTGCCCAGGCAGCAACGATCTGGATCCCGGCATAACCATTCACGCTTCCAGACAGCACTTCCAGAATGCGCGGCGTGGCCAGTCCGCGCCGTCTATGACGTGAGAATACCGATTAGCCCGGATTATCCTATCCCCCCTTTGTCATCAGACGCCGCCATCATTTCTATTGCATGAGCTCCTTCCGTGGGGCTCGCATCTACTCACATGCTGCCAAGTGCCGGAATAATGTAAGATTATCGGTAAGCCGTCGCTGGACAATTTTGAGCCGGCGGGGCGCCCGTCCATCGTGCTTGGTCAAAAGTACACGCTGGAATCGCCCATTCCTGGTTCAATACAGAGAATTATTAATCTGGGGTTCTCTGTGAAAACCCCTACAGGGCTCGGAGTTCGTATTTCCGTTCTCGTCTCGCCGCACCGTGGATGGAACGCTTGTATCATCCATGACCAAGTATTCGTGGATGACGAAAATGCATGTGTCGCCAAGTCTACCCTCCTACCGTCGTCTTTGATCCAAACTCGAACAATGAAAACATGGGATACCATGTTCCAATCACGGTTGGTGTCTTGCCGACGATCCGCATGAAATCAGGAAGCAAGTGGTTGCGCAAGACAACGTTATATGAGTTATCGCTGTGCCTACTTGATCATTCTTCTCGAGCACCTTGTGCGACTCACTAGGTCCCAGCATTCCAGGCCAGAATGCGTTCAGATTCGGCAACGCTTCAGCTATTGTCCTCCATTACAATTGCTGGGATCCGTAGTACCACGTATGGCCCATCAGATTGCAAGGCTTCCTCGAGAGAAGAAAACGGCTTACCAGTTTCCATGTACGAGGATTGTATGTTGTGTCTGACAGAGGTACCGGGACGTGGCCAAGCGCTGGAAAATATCCGGTGGTTACTCTCAAGTTTACGAAGTTCCGGGAGGACGTCAGCCAAGTGAGTTTGGAGCGACTTCAACAATGCACTGGCCGCTTGGACCCCCGACCTGCAAAAGGGACGTGCCAACTCCCAAAGGAAGCTTGCAGTCAAAGGTCAAACTTGATTTCCCTGTAATCCTGATTTCCGATAGAACCCACGGTACGTTCTATCGCTCTAGTTTATATGAATGGGAATCTCCCAAGACGGCATTAACTGGACGGCAAGCGGTTCTGGAAGAAAATGTACAAGTCTTTTTGACGGACTGTTTTCGTGGCATTTGGAGAATCTCGGTTCAATGGATAAGACGGCTCTTTTCGGGGCGTACTGGTTTGCTCTGTACTCTATATATTCTTACCATGATTGAGATGCTCTCCGACTGGCGTTATGACGCACTAATTCACGTCGTGTCTGAGAGTTAAGCTTTATACAGGTCATTCAGAATCCCCCCACCGCACACACGTTCTGCTACGTTCAGAAAACAGATCCGCCGACTGATCTCGATGAGTTGGACGCGAAGGTCCTCGTGTCGCGGTCACGTGATCGAGAAATCAACGGTGATGCACGTCTTCTTTGTACACATCAAGTATTCATTAACGAGGGCGGTGTTCAGAGTCCAGACTGGTCTCTTCTCCTCCCTTTACCCGCCCAACAGCTAGAAATACCACACGCCGGTTTACCCTCGAACCTAATACCCATGCCTCTCGTGTATGCGTCCCCACCGTCTGTCCGAAAGCCTGCCTTCAAACGGAGAAGACTCAACCATGCTCTCGATCCAGGATGCCAACCCAGTCGAGCGCTTACGGACAACTCCAACGTCGCTCCGACGCCAACCGCCCCGTCCTTGTCCCTGTGTGCAAAGCCTTCGTGTTCGACATGCCACCGCGCGCTCTCAACGGCGATCCGGCCCGGTGTGGCAGGTCCTTCTGCGTGTTCAAGGTGTGTTCTCTCCTGCTCTTGCTCTGCCGAGTAAGGTTGGCGTCGATGGCGCCACCCAGCGGGATCGACGTATGCGCTCCATAGCGTGCTGACTTACCGTCGCACAGATGCACTGCCCCGACATGTGCGATCTGCGCACGTACCTGTACATCTTACACCCGCCCCTCATCCCTCCCGCCTACCCCCGCCCTCACGCGATCGCCGTCCCCCTCCAGCCGCGTCGCTACGCCCATCTCTCCCAAGCGCCCTGCGCTCAGCCTCAGCTACGCCACGATGAACTGCGATGCGTCCCTTGCTCTGCCCCCGCCGTCCGTCCCCTCCATCAAGCGCAAAAAAGCACCGATCGATAAAGAAGACCTCGATAGCGATGGCGGCCTCGATGACAGCGCGGGGCGTGATCATCACGATGCCGTGTCCACGTACGGTGGTGGTGCCGAATACACCGTCATCCCCGGCTGTGGACGTGTCGTGTGTCGTGCGTGTTGTGTCGAGAGTGTGCCCAAGTGAGTGGCTGCGTT
Organism: Xerocomellus chrysenteron; assembly: GCA_038093415.1. Classification (NCBI taxonomy): domain Eukaryota; kingdom Fungi; phylum Basidiomycota; class Agaricomycetes; order Boletales; family Boletaceae; genus Xerocomellus; species Xerocomellus chrysenteron. The sequence goes on along the minus strand of JBBPSD010000186.1, from coordinate 28,455 downwards.
CTCATTTTCGTTTTGGCTTCTCGGACGCTGATCGCCGGGATCGTGAGCGTAGTGATGGAAAGTTGTGCGTTGATTGTTTTGCCCTCGTGTAGCGCGGCGGCCAGGTCGTCGAGGCCCTCTCGTTGGCTCGTTACATTCACACCCGTGTCTCGTCAGCGCACTACTTGTCGGATCCATCTTGCTCGGATTTTCTGTCTCCCGCCGTCGTCCATGTTACCGATGCTCGCATTCATCCACCGCTATTATAGCCATATTCAACTTTGCTAGAAGCTATTGTATCCGTATCAATGAGGAAACGTTCCTTGTTCCACGGGGCTACCGTCTACGGAACTCAGGCTCGATGATGTTCTTGGGTATTTGCTTTCGTCTGGAGACTGCACTCGATCAGGCGGCTGATTTCATCTTATGATGATCACGATATATGCGGTGGTATAGTGCAAAAGTTGTCTACTCGGGAACGCTACAACCAACATCGAAACAATGATCATGATGTCGATGTGCATAATCTAAACCTTTTTTTTTCGCAGTCCACGAGCAACCACAGGCAGTCCAAATCAGAGAGATATTGCGCCACATGAGCCACTCTGTCTACGCGATCACGTTGACAGGACTGCAGTTGATCCCGACGAGCTCGAAGCCGTTCTAGAGAAACACGCGCACAGATGAGTCAGTCCCACTACCGCGTTTAGATATCACGATCAAAAATACGTACATTTTGGAAGTCGGAGCAACAGACGGGCTGCTGCTGGCACACCGCACCAGAGCCGGTTTGGACGACGCCGATGGGGTTACAGCCAAAGCCGAGGGTACCTTGGAGGGAGCTGGCGTCAAGGATCCCGAGGGCACCCTCGCCGGCGCTGCTCGCCTGTGGAAAGTTGGGGATCGGGTTTGAACGTCAGACGCAGAAGGGGAATGGGATTGACGTACGGGTATGTTTTGGGTGCAGCACTGCATGTCGCCGGTGTCGCACTGACTGCTTGTACCGCCGGGGACAGCGATGGCGCTCGCAGCGATGGCAAGGACGAGGGTGAATGCACGAACGAACATGACGATGGGGTGTGTTGGATGGAAACTGCGAGGATGGAGACGCTTTGCGATCTGGGGGTGAGACCTGGCGAACGGGCGCGGTTTTATACGCTCAGCGGGTAGTGGTACGACCCGGCGACCGGACCCCGCCTCAACGACGGCGTTTTGGTTCGGTTTCTTTTTTCGAGTATTGAGGGAAGTTGAAGGATATCACTCTAGGCGAATATAGCCATACCATCACCCGCGTCGGGATGATACTCCGAGGCTCTTGAAGGATGGTCTCTATGCGCGCCGTAATCTAGGCGACAGCACATAAGCCAAGTGAGAAAGCGCGGACGGGGTTTAGCCAGAGGCAACTCATTGACGCGGCGGGACAAGCGGAAATGCGCACTCGTACGTCATCCAGTTAGTACGGTGATGGAGAAGCACACATTGCCAGTGCTTCGTCGCCGTCAGGAGAGGGACCGCACAAGAGAAGACGCTTACTTTGGCAGGTGTAGTACTTGGGCACAAGTATCTGCCAAGGAACCGACGGAGCTGTATCTGAAAGCTACAGCGTCACCATCGTGAAGGAAGAGGGTTACACACCGATACTGAGAAGGGACTTGTGACTACAGCGCCTCCAACCTAGACCTCAAGGATGAATCGGCGAGGAGCACGCGAACGGTCCGCACTTGGGAAAATTTGGCCTATCTGTGGCAAATCTCGCTTGAATGAACGTCCAAGTCGTATGGGAAGTAGCCTATTAGCTCTATGTATGCATTATGACCACGCACTTTGGCCGGCATATTAGAATTTAGGACTGGGGACTCACCTGGGGATTCTCGCGAACCCAATCCATTTTCGGTTTGTGAGACGTACGTGGTCACGGCCCGTCGTAGTCTCCGTCGCGAGTGGTCGGGATGCCGGCAGCCGCGCATCGCTGCTGGCCCAGACTCGACTTATTCCTCGATCGAATGCACCAGACGTTCTAGGCCGCCTGTTTGTTTTGGCCTTTGACTCAAAAGTCCGTTGACAGGCAAGGACTCCGCATCGTGCTTTACAATGTCGGGGGCAAGGCACCGACTTTGAATTGCTTCCGCAATGGTGTCATCAACGCTCGTTGACCGGTGACCCACCACTCAAATTGAGTTTGGTACCTATGTTTATGTACTTAGTCTGGTGACCACTGACTCGAATACCTGCCCAGCGTGGTGGGAACTTCTTGAATGGCACGAGAAATATCGGCGAACTTCCTCCGCACAGCCTGGCACAGGGACTCGGAACGGGTGCGTCACGGTTCACGCTTGCTCCTTGGTCATTTCGAATCGCGTAGTTTCCTTGTGATTCTGCCTTACTTAAATCCTTGTTTGCTAATCCAGTACCCAAGCCCTTTTGGACTTTTAGATCATCTTTGGCACGAGCTGTGCTATCTCTGAGTCCGCAACAACTCAACTCCCTTGCAGCTTGTGCACCGCGGCAAGACTGCGGCGCAGTTCCCGCTGTTAAAAGGACGTCCAGAGTGATGGGAAACTACGACTCCTGTGATTTCAACGGATGACCTATGCATTGCCGGGGTAGCCTATAAATATGATTACCGGGGCAGTTGTCAATAAAACCACAGGCCTCCACGCTCCCTCAGCTTCCGCGACTGCGACTGCGACTGCGACTGCGACAGACAAAGGCTCGAACATGTTCTTGGTTGGAAAGTTGTTGCTCTCTGCAATTGCTTCGGTGACTGCCTTTTCGCTCTGGAATGTCCTCAGGCTCGTGTGGTATCATCGATACAAATCTCCCCTGCGTCATTTACGAGGGCCGAAAGGAACCAGCTTGATTCTTGGAAATTTGGGAGAAATCACGAACGATGTACGTCATTGCTATCATAGGCGTGTCCGTCTGAGATGATGACCTATATCCAATTCTTCCTTTAGGAGAATGGCATGCTCATTGAAACATGGGTGAAGGAGTACGGCGACACGCTGAGATACAAGGGTCTCTTAAATGTTTGTTCCTGTCACAGACGGTAAACCGGCTTGTTGACTTCAGCATGCTTACACATAGAACAACCAACTATTCACCGTGGATACACGCGCCGTCAATCATATCCTCTCCCACACAGATGCTTACCAGAAAGCGCCCGATGTCAGACATGCCTTAAAACAGATATTCGGGGAAGGTGAGGCAATCGTCATCGCATCGTCACAGCTGACGCACGTCGACCACCGACACTGTAGGACTACTCATCGCGGAAGAAACGCAGCATCGTCAGCAGGTTTGCATCATTTCTTCTTCTATTTCGACGACGGCTCAATCTTTCGTGAACAGAGACGTATAATGGTAGTTGACACACCTAGAGAGTGCACGATCAGTTTGATTAAACAACGTCCAGAACCCTGCATTCGGCCCAACGCAGATTCGAGCACTTACAGAGACTTTCTTCGCCAAGGCTGTCCGCGTGCGTGTCGTCCCCTTTCTTCATATCAACCAGGCACTAGCTGAAACTGCACCAGCTTCGTGATTTATGGTCTTCAGAGATCGACAAGGACCCTACTGCAACGATCACCGGTACACGTATCGATGTTGTCCCCTGGTTGACCAGGGTGACGCTCGACATCATCGGTCTCGCTGGTATGATCGCTTTGAAACCGAACGAACATCGCTGATGACGGACAGGATTCAACTACGACTTTGACGCGCTCGACGCAAGCGGGCAGCCGAACGAACTGAGCGAAGCGTTCTCGACCTTGTTCTCGGCGACTCAGAGAATCTCCGTACTCGATGTTTTGCGGTCGTTGTTTCCGGTCATGCGTCTCATCGCGAGTGCCATTCTTATTCTCATGGAGCTGACACGTTTACGGATCTCATGCACATGACAGCCTAACTTCGAGGCCCGTAAGATGCGGGCTGCACAGCGTACTATGACACAGATCGGTAAAGAACTGCTGACGAATGCGAAAGCAGCTGCCCTGGCCAGTGCGACCGAAAAGGGAGCAATCGAAAAGAACAGTTTACACGGCCGGGATTTGTTGTCATTGTTGGTGAAGGCAAACATGGCCACTGACATTCCCGAGAGTCAGAAGCTATCTGACAAAGATGTCATCGCACGTGCGTTCCACAGAGTGTTCTCAGCTCAACGTGATGCATACTGACAGACCATGGTCTCCAGAGGTGCCTACATTTCTCGTTGCAGGGCATGAAACTACGAGGTACGATATTACGCGTTATTGTTGTGTGTAGGCTGAGGGAAGGGTTGTAACAGTACCGCGGTCACCTGGGCATTGTATGCCATGACACAAACACCCGAAGTTCAAACCAAACTTCGGGATGAGCTCCTCTCCGTCGATACTGACACTCCATCGATGGACGAGCTCATGGCACTTCCCTACCTCGACGCGGTCTTGAGAGAGACCCTTCGTGTGTACCCACCTGTTCCAAACACCTCGCGGTTTGCAATGAAGGACGACGTGTTGCCCGTCGAGAAGCCATACACGGACAGACACGGCGTTGTACGTGACACTATCACGTACGTCGTACACTTTTATTTGCATGGATGACGCGCACAACAATGAACCTCCACGAAAAGGATCACCACGGGCGATCGGATCTTCATACCCATCCTGGCGATGAACCGGTCTAAAGTGCTATGGGGACCTGATGCTCACGAGTTCAAGTGCGTCTTTGACGTCCTTTCCTCCGCCGACTTTGTTAGTAATGGACGTGCCGCAGACCAGAACGGTGGACCGACGTCCCTGAGACCGTCTCCCAGGTTCCGGGTATTTGGGGTCACTTGTTGACCTTTATCGGTGGCCCCAGAGCGTGTATCGGCTATCGATTCTCGCTCGTCGAGTGCGTCCTGTTTTCTCTTTTACAGCGATGCTCGGCTGAAAAAAATCCAGGTCCAAGGCGATCTTATTCTCCCTCGTCCGCGCGTTCGAGTTTGAGCTTGCCGTACCTGTGGGGGAAGTCGGGAGCAGGACGGCGGTCGTGCAGCGTCCTGTTCTGCGGAGCGACCCTACGCACCAGCCTCAGCTCCCGTTACTGGTCAGGCCATACCAGAGAACGTGAGGATAGGGGTTGACTTGTTAAGCCTTGACCTCGGCAGCATCGAGGTTCGCGAATAGCAGAGCGCGGTTCACACCAGTAAGGATGGCAGATATAATATTTCCGTGGGTATCTTCATGCGAGAGTACACGTCAATGAGTTATAGAGCAACGTCTGTATCGCCTGGCTGGAGAATGATCTGATTGAGTGTTACAGCGGAATGGTAACGGGCGTGCACGTTCCGAACTGTGTTATTGCCTCTTCATGCTGATGTTGGAAACAATGATCAGTGAAGTCGTCTCACACATGATGACTGTTTTCATTAAATTTTTTATTTCTCTCTATATGCATGCATGGAAGTAGGATCAAGAGAGATGTACATGAGAATGCACTTACAGTTGGCTTCCTTGCCACCATCCCGGAATTTCGGAATTTTGTGAACTTGTTTTTTTCCCAATCGGACAACTCGGGATAGATGCATTGCATCAATCCGAGTCGGACGGCACCCTTCCGGTCAGCTTCTGCTCAGCGGTTGAGAGATCGAGCGAGACCGGGTGTGAATTGAAATGGAATTTCACACGATGACAACTGTAAAGCCAACAGCTGGCCAGGGTGCTGTAAACTATGTAGTGGCTAGTGAAGGCTGCCGGGTATCAAGATATTCACCTCAGAATTCAGGCACATTGTTCGTCTAGTGTAAGAACTCGCCTCTTTTAGGGGCAAATCATTTGTCTTCCTACTCAGCAGCTCCTACCAGCAGCTCGCTAGTCGCCTTGTCCTCGTTCATGACTTGGTTTCCCACAAAGAGCTGTGAGTTGACTTTCTTTCTGATTTCTTCGTTCTATCTGCGACAGAATACCCTTCGTTAACGAGTTCTCGCTGGAATTTTCACACAAGTTGCGCTATCAACTTGCTTGTATCCTCCACCATTCCTGTACGCATTCTATTAGCATTCGGCTCAAAGCTTTCGTGTCCAGGGGTGCCCGGAGGGCTGTGGAATTTTGAAATCGTCTCGAGCCGCTACCATCTCGAACGCCACTGAGTGACCACGAGTGACTCGCTTCATGCTCTACTCCATTGTCCAATTACTACGGCTCCTTTACAGAACTTTACAAAAGAGGATTATTCAGATTCCTCAAGGTCATTGGTCAATGTCGCTGACACGTCGCCAGCAGGCTACGTTGCTTTCGCGGATGCTTTTCCGTTCGACGCTGTCACTTGACCCTTTCTCTTCGGCGACATGACGCCGCAAGACATTGTTCAAGAGGTCAAAACCAGATCCGACGTTTACAATTGTTCTTCTCAATTGCGGGCAATGAGTGCCGAGGTGTGACCGAAAGGCTTAGGCTGTCATAGTGATCATGATGCATCAGAGTTCAGGACACACGTCAAACGGGACGTGCGTAACATCTGGTAGGTATAAGAAGACAGACTGTAGGTCGTCTCTTCCTTACCTCTATCACCCAAGTTTTCTCATTTACTTGGATAATACCGCCGTCGAATCCATGCTGCGTACCCTTCTCTCGTTGGGCCTTGTAGCCGTTGCTATGGCTAGTCCCAACGGACTGCTCGAGTCTCGACAAATGCAATACGTCGATCCGGGAACTGATGGTCCTACTTCCGCATCCTGTCTATCCCTTCGGAACAGTTGCAATGCAACCACCGTCGACCTCAGCAACTTCTATAACTACGTTTCGTGCATAATGCTTACGACGTGCTTGCAGGGTGTCGAGAACCCCGCGCAGGTCTTGCAAGGAAGCGGCGCTCCTGCTAACCAACCCCGTCTTACCGAACAGGTGGGTATCATTACTCAGAGCCAGCCAATAATCACTAAATGTTCTGAGCATTTCCAGACCTTCTACTCCATGTCTAATGGAAATCCATACATGACACAGCAAAATTATATCGATGCCTACTACGGCGCAATCTCGCACACGCCGAATGGTACATACCCTGACAAGTGAATTTCCCGCAAATCATTTTCTCTTATTGCATGCACTGAATCGACTCAAGCGTTGTTTACATCATAGGACAGTGGCAGACCATCGCTGCATGGGCTGGTTTCTGTGACACGTTAAATATCCCTTACGGTAACTTTGCGGTACGAATTAGGGGTACTAATCTGACGGGACACGTAGCTAACATCTTCTCCAGGACTGGTTGGAGTATTCCTCTATTCCTGGGCTCTGCGGGGCTGTATCCTCTTGCCAACCAACTCTCGCTCTTAAGCCTTGTGTCCCGCAACCCATCACCGACAATGGCTCGTGTGCCGAATTGGTGACGCAGTGTCAACTTTGGGTCACCAATGGCCTCTTCCAGAACGAGTATTGTGTCCTCGCAAGCTTTTGCTATGCGTGGAGTAACACGGACGTCCTTCTCTTGAATGAGTACCCATCAAATGTCACGGCTCCCACTACTTCCCAGCAGGCAAGGCTCTCTCAGGCTGTATTCTATAACATGACTGGTGGCGCGCCAACGATGTCTCAGCAGAATGCTATCGATGCTTACTACGGAGCGTTGGTAGGTTGCCACCTTTGTTCGTTGGGTATCCCTTAACCAAAAATTCCTCCCAAGACTGGCACGTGGAAATCTTCGGGTGGACCCTTTGGAGCGATGACGCCAGTGAAGACCACCAACAACGGCCCATATCCTACTTCGTGCGTGATACAGTGCTTTCCAAGGATGCACGGCCGAATTGACTTGATGCCTCCTCAGAGCTCAATACGTGATCGATTTCTGGGCAATTATCAGCGCATGGACTGGGTTCTGCGACACGCGTGAAATCCCTTACGCGAACCTTGCCGACTACCTTTCGTATGCTGTGGGCAGCAATTATTTCCCGACTTGTTGATCGCGGCGTGAACGCCCTTGTGGAATGGAAAGAGTGACTCCCAATTCACCATGTGGACAATATCATTCATATTCGTTGTTCGGACTTAAATTTGTGATTTTTTTCTTCAAGTCTCCGGTCTCTTCATTTGTATACCTGTAGTTGCTGTGTAGTCTTTAGTGTTGAATGATCCCCGATTCACGGCTGGATCAGGTTTGCAAGTCAACATCGCGAGTTTATTCTACATTTGGTATTGAGATCTGCGTCTCCAACTCTCTGGAAAGAGCTGGCAAGAAAACCGCAGTCAACGTTGACGAGGGCGACTGATGCACCGTCTATGCGAATACCAGAAATCCTCTTGAAATCCACCAGGGAAACTGACCTGTCTAGGAGGTCGCTGATCAGCGAGAGTGCTTGGGTCCTCACGTACAGTAATAGAGGATCGGCGGCGAGGTTTTCGAGTATTTGCAGGACGGAAAATAAATACGTACTTTAGCCAATCTTCAAAGTACCAGGCGAACAATTGTTCGTCGTCGATGTTGCGATTCGTCAAGGGCTGGTCGCGGAACTATCTGGTTGGACAGTCAAACATGAACATCATCAACCAGCAGAACACACCCACTTGAGCTTGTGATCTGGTGCACTGGCACTACCGCCGACCCACTAATCGACGATGCAGCGCTTGAACGGTAATGCCAGAGACGGGTTAATGCAAGTTTGATGGGCTGTCCTGAGTGTTTAAGCGAAGCTGACGTATGTATACTGACAAGGCGTGAACTTGAAACGGTTCCATGCTGGGAGAGAAGTCGTGAAGGCCCTCACAATGCAGACGCCTCCGGCCCGACCACTAGCAATCTGAACATCTGGAATAGGTTTGCCTCTCAGGAACACATACATCACATACATCCGCCATGGTACGGACGCCGTTTCTTGTGGCGTGGCGCCAAAAAAGTGGACATTCGATATGTAACTAGTAGCACACGAGTCAACGCGTGGGTCAATATCTCCATGACGGAACACAGCCGAGACGAAAGAACAAACGTACGACATTCAACGTGACACGCACCGGCCACAATTCCCTCCCGCTTAAGACCTCGTCCCAATAGTCAGCCAGCTCGAAATCTGTCGCCCTGCTCACCCCCTTGGTCTGAAGTTCACTCTTTTCCTCGAGTTCTGCATCGACATCCACGTCCATCTCGAGATCGCTTTGTGTGGGCTGCCTACGTGGGACCCGATATTCTGCCCCTTTGTACGCGGAACTTTGGTGTCCCAGAGCGCAGCTCGACATGCGAGCCCGAGGAAATCCGCGGTGTTACCCCCGTCCGCGAACACCACCGCGTCTAATGTTGCAGCGCAGGGTTTCTTTCCGGACACGATGTCCAAATTGTTTAGGCGGAGAGATGGATGGGGGGTACGGTCTCCAAAAGGATGGTCAGATCTGATTGGAGGTCATCCAACGCGTTTGAGGACAACGATGGATACTGCGGGGGAGCTGCCAGCGACCGTCGGTTTGCCGGACCAAATGAGAGGGAAGTGACCCACCAAGAAATGGGTACATACGATTTTCACCCCTTTTTGTTCTTTTTCGCCAGCACCGGCCACTTCTAGTTTCACTCTCTAAGACCACTTCTGTTCCGCCGCCCACGCCTCCGGCCTCCTGGGCGTACCCAGCTCGTCCGGGACTTCCTATGCACACTTTGGCTCTCCTATTTGCAAGAGGACCACGCCTGTTTCGAGTACAATAGTAATCCTCTCGCGGCCATCGAGACGTAGTGGTGGACCAGAGAAAAGCGATGACTGGATTGTACGACTTTTCAGCTTCCGGGAAGGTGGTCATATCCGTAAAGCAGTGTACCCGCGTCGCGCTCGTAGTATGATCATTACGACTGTCTTCTTAGTCTGGTTTGGGGAGATTACGACGCGCCGACAAACAAGTATGCAACCAGCATATGTTCTACTTGGCGAGCCGACACTCGGCGACGAGATCAAAGAACAACTCCCTCTCCAGCATATACGCATAAAACCCTCCACAATCCACCGCGGTCTCAATCGTCGCCTTGAACGCGCCCCAACTCGAAAACAACGTCCTAATATCCACGATCTCCAACACCGCCGCCCAAGCATGCACGCCCAACCCACAAAACCCGTTGCTGGTATAACACCTCGCGTGCGAAGCAAACGCCTCGTCTTCCAGGGCCTGACAAGTTAAACTCGGGGGCGTGGCGTCGACGGCGTCCTCGATAAGCGCCAGTTGAAGGCAGTGCATGGTGTCGATCATCCATTGCTGTCCTTGAGCATCGAACAAGCCGCGGTTGTCTGAGAATTTCTGACAGTAGTGTTGGCCGTATCCGATAGGGTATCCGTCAGGACCGCATTGGTATCTGGACTCGAGGCAGTTGGCATAGAAAGCACATTGGTCCATGGGTGGGTTTGAACATGCCGGATCGGTTGAAGGTGGACCCGGCTGCCGCTCTTGGGCCAGGACACGAATAGTGGATAGACCCAACATCACAGAGACACAGGAAAGCCTGTGAGCGGGTCAGCTCGACGCGTCGGGAGGATGTCAAGATAGGTAGACAACTTACAGCCCCTTCAAAAACATCTTGCATAATTCGACGACTGACGTGAAAGAAAGGTTGTGGATGACACGGCTTTTCGACGAGCACATGCAAGTGGGCGTTCGCCCTCATTTGGCTTGATTGTTGTGAATTAAAGCACACGACCGCAGCTCGACGAGAAAAGCTCGATCAGATATGACATTATCCAGTGTCCAAACACTTAGTGCCAGTCTAAGTGATATACTACCCCAGGAGATATGTTGCAACACAGATATAATATGAATATATATTAGACCAAATCAAGATGATTGTCACTGAGCAAGTGTTCCTTCTCCGAGTCGCTCGGGTTGCTCTCCAGAATCGATCCTTGGCGTTGGCTCTGCGTCTAAAATAAATAAAAATGAAGCAAATCGTAACATTAGTCATACCATACGAGATAACAAAATTTGGAAAGTATCTATCATGCTTCCCCCAGCTGCACCAAGCTCAGGCAGTTCGATTGCTTCAACATGTTCCGATGTTTCGGGCACAGAATGGCGCTCTGGGGTACGAGAAAATGATAGGAACTTGGCTATCCAGTGTCTGAAGTCGACAAGGATATTGCTGCCTTCGGGTCCCGTGCTTTTTGCTGCCTGTGATGTCACGCTGACATACACCGTATCGAGTAGGTAGCCTAACGACAGAGTGATTAGCACCAGGGGTGGAATAGTTGCTGCATTAAGAACTGATGCTTCTGACGAGACATTAGTACCATATATAGCAAAACATGAGGACCATACACATACGGAGTTCCTTTGGCAACACTGCCACCGCCCCCGTGCCCTGCATCAAGGTAAGGAAGCCGAGGCCGACACGCGAAGGCCGAACGAAGATGCCTTGTCCCTGTGCTGACAGAGAGCCGAGAAGTACACAAAGCGAAGATGTGATTGTTGTGATGGCCCAATAGGCCAGGAGGTATTTCACATAGCTAACCGAGCGAAGGGTGAGGCCAGCAACAATAACGACGAAACCGTAGACAGTGGAAATGAAGCCGAAGGTCCCAAGATGTGTAGAGACCATTGAGTCCCTTGTGTCATCGGGCTGGGGCTCGTTGGTGGCAGGTATTGATACTGACATTGTTAAGGTGTACGGTGGCTAACCCCTCAGTTCTAGATTTTGTCTCGCTTTGCTTATGTAATAACCATAGATTTCAAGAGCATGACGTAGTCTATTTTCGACAACATTGCTTGAACTAAGCAACATGTCAGGCAACGGACGCGGAAACACGATGGGCCAGCCTCAGATCCACCGCCATCGACGTGGGGGAGACCGCTGCACCACGCATCGGTCGCATCGGGCACTGGAGCGGCACCTCTAGCTCACGCCCCACCCCGTCTAACGCAGGCCCTCCCCGCCCCCCGATCGCGCACGACGAGCAAGGTCCGCCGAAGGCTGGTTCGAGGTAATTATGGCGTCTCACTCCCGTATGACTCACTCACGCGTGGGTTTAGAGGAGGAAGAAACTGCTCAGCGCAACATTACATTTTGGCGCAATGGATGAGTCGAAGGGGGCAGGTTTTACGACTATACAGATGCCGAGAACGGGCGGTTGCTCGAGGAGATGAACCGGGTCGTGCGCCGGTGTCGGTGTTGGACGTGCGGCCGGGACAGCCCGTGGAGGTGGTCGTGTCGAAGCGGACGACCGGGTCTGGGAACCAGCTTGCGGCTGTGACGAGCATGCCGGGGACGTTCCCGCCGGTCCACGCGGAGAGGGCGAGCCACGACGATGCAGGTCCGGTTGGCGGGATGCCGTGCCGGATGAATCCCACGGGGACATTCGCAGCCGCGTTGTCTCGGAAAGGGAATGTATTCCCACACAGTGAATGTACACACTGAATTTTATTTTGTTGTTTGCATTACCATATCATCATGGCGCCGTTTACGAAGCCAGAGGCGGTCTTGAAGCAGGCAGAGGGACTCGTCTCCGTCGGGCAGACGCACGCCGCGCTGCAGTCCCTCACAGAAATGTTCACCTCGAAGCGCTTCAGGTCGACGCCCCTCACCGCCCTCGAGCCGATCCTCGTCCGCTTCGTCGAGCTCTGCGTCGACATGCGCAAGGGGCGCACCGCAAAGGAGGGCCTCATGCAGTACAAGAACATCGCGCAAAACACAAACGTCGCCTCCATCGAGGTCGTCATACAAAAGTTCCTCGCCCTCGCAGACGCCAAGGTCCAGGAGGCACAGGAAAAGGCCGACAGGGCCGTCGCAGTCGATGTCGACGATCTCGAGGCCAGCGAGACCCCAGAGAGCATCCTCCTCGGCGCAGTCAGCGGCGATCAGAGCAAGGATCGCACCGATAGAGCCCTCGTCACCCCCTGGCTCAAGTTTCTCTGGGAGAGCTACCGCACCTCGCTCGAGACCCTCAAAAACAATGCCCGATTAGAGGCAATATACCAGGTGAGCACACTCCGCCTCTACCATGCACGTCGTCCGAGCCCGTCCATCACCAGCAAGTCGCGCAGCAGGCCTTCCGCTTCTGTCTCAAGCACCAGCGCAAGGTCGAGTTCCGTCGTCTCTGCGAGACCCTCCGTCTCCACCTCTCCAACGTCGCAAAATATGCGCATCAGGCCCATGCCATCAACCTCTCCGACCCAGAGATTCTCCAGCACCACCTCGATACCCGCTTTGCACAGCTCAACACCTCCGTCGAGCTTGAGCTCTGGCAAGAAGCGTTTCGTTCCGTCGAAGACGTCCACAACCTCCTCACCATGGCGAAAAAGGCCCCCCGCCCCGCCATGATGGCAAATTACTATGAAAAACTCACAAAGATTTTCCTCACCAGCGGAAACTCGTTGTATCATGCCGCAGCGTGGGGTCGCTATTACGCCATCGTCACCAGCATAGGTGGCAGATCCGACGACGAAATGAGCCGTCTCGCAGGTCAGGTGCTCGTCAGCGCTCTCGCCGTCCCCGTCGGCCTGCACGGCGACGAAGACGACGGCCGGTCCAAGAGCACACGACTCGCTGCCCTACTCGGCCTCTCCAGGCCACCCACCCGCGCCGGTCTTCTCAAGGATGCCGTAAGTGTCCTTGTTTCTAGCCATGCCCGTGTATTAATCATGTTTAATAGCTCTCGCGAGACGTTCTCCGGCTCTCTCCGGCCCCGATCAAGGCCCTCTACAACCTGCTCGAAGCCTCCTTCGACCCCCTCACCCTCTGCGCTTCCACAGCCCCCATCCTCTCCACCCTCTGCGCTAGCGACACTCCCTATGCAGGCTACCGCCCCCTCCTCTCGCGCGCACTCCTCTCTCGTCTCCTCTCCCAGCTCTCCCAGGTCTACAGCACAATCAAAGTGAGCGCCCTCCTCGACCTCGTCAAGCCCCTCGACGACTTTGGCCCCGAACAAGTTGAAGCCTACTTCATGGGCTGCGCCCGCCGTGGCGAGCTCCGCATCCGCGTCGACCACGCCACGGAAACCATCTCCTTCATCGACGAGCCCTTTGCCCCTGACGAGTCCAGCGCCGCAGGACCTAGCACCGCCTCGCCGCGCGACACCGCCATCCAGCCCTCGTCGGCCGAGCTCGTCCGCAGCCGCCTGAGCACGCTGGCGACGGCACTCCACAATGCCGTGCGCGTGATCGACCCCGCGCCGGTGCTCACCCCCGAGGAAGAGGCCGCGCACCAAGCGTCCCAGTTCGCCGAGCTCGTCGCAGCTGCCAACGCCGAACGCCGCGCCCTCTCCCTCCGCAAAGCACTCGTCGCGCGCCGCAGGGAGCTTCTCTCCGAGCTCAGCGTGCGCAAGGAGAAAGAGGAGGCATCCCGCCGCGCAGAGTTTACACGCGCCAAGAAGCTCATCGAGGAGCAAAAAGAAAAGGAGGACGCCAAGAAGAAGGAGATTGAGCGCGCACGGCGGGAGATCGAGACGATCCGGTCCGAGGAGGCCAAGAAGCTCGCGCAGGACTTGATGAAGCGCGGCGGGCTCAAGGTGTCCATCGCGGTCCGTCTCAGCCAGCCCGTCTCCTTGCACCGTTTTCGCTGACCACGTTTCTAGGACATGGAAGACTTGAGCAAGGACCGACTGATGCGTCTCCAAGTCGAGCAGCTGGAAAAAGAGAAAAAGGACCTCACCGAGCGCCTCCGCATCGCAGCCAAACGGATCGACCACATCGAGCGTGCGTACCGCAAAGATGAGCGTCCGCTCCTCGCGCAAGACTACGCCGACCAACAAGCCGCCGACCGCGTGACGTTTGAAGCTGTCCAAAAGTCCCGCATCGAAAACAGTCTCGCGGTACACAACCAGGCGGTCGCGAGCAAGAAACGGCTGGGTCGGATGCAGGACGAGTACAAGGCACACCGGACGACGTTGCTCGCTGCGCGCTCAGAGGAGTATCAACGCCTGAAAGCGAGCGCGGAGAAGAGGCTGGAGGAGGAGAAGGAGAAGAGGCGCAGGGCGCACGTGGAGCAGAAAGAGGCGGAGATAAGACAGCTCGAGGAGGCGGAGGCTGCTGCGCGCGAGGCAGAGGAGGAGCGTCTCAGAGTCGAGGCCGGTGCGTATCCCACTTTCATCTCTATATGCGCCGAGCTCACGGGCACGTGGCAGAACGAGCGGCGGTAGAAGAGGTCGAGGCAGAGCAGAAACGACAAAAAGAAGAACAGCTCGCCGAACAGCGTCGACAGCGCGAGCTTGAGCGGGCCGCCGCGGCCGAGGAAGCCCGCAAAAAGGCATTGCGCGAGGAAGAGGCGGCGGAACGTGCGAAGTTGCGTTCCCAGCAGGCCAAGACGGCGCCGGCAGCGGCTACCGGGGAGGGCGCGTGGCGGCGTACAGCGGCGCAGACGAGTGTGCCCCCGCGCGCGCAGAGTCCGGCGCCGACGCCATCGCCCGTGTCTGCGACGGGTCCACCCAAGATCGGGGGTGCACCCGGTAGCTGGCGTCAACGCGAAAAGGAAAAACAGGTAGGGGCACCTGCTGGTGCTGCGACGTCCCCCGCCACGACCAACGCCCCGCTGCCCGATACCAAAAAGGACACGGACGGGTTCGAGACGGTGTCGGAGAAAAAGGTGTGGAAGCCTTCACGGCTCCGGGGTACGACTTAGAGAAGGGAGGCGGGGCAGGAGGCGTTTTCTTTCTTCTTTTCGTGGCGTGCACGCGTCATGCATTCACGTATGCGTTTTTCAGTTTTTGTCTTGTTGTATGATTCGTTTACTTTTTTTCCGATTCGATACCATACGTTTGTATCGAGTACCCGTTATTACGGTAGCACCGTCGGAAACTTCTAATGACTCTTTCATAGTGTCGCGTGCAAAGTTGCGAGTATCGCCCGGTTGAGTATTCGATGAACTGGTACAGTGGTACTATGTACTACGATGCATCATGCAAACCATCATGTATCCGCCATGTGACCGGCTCGCTTGACCCCCCAGAACTTCAATGCGACCACGGCGCCAGGGTTTCAAGTTGGGCATGTACTACAATTATGACGGAACGGCTAAAGCACACGAAGTGTCCTACATGTGACCCCGCCTGCCTGCCGTTCATCTACGTTCAAGGTTCACGCATTCACGTTTGGCAACAGCGCCGCCCAAGGTCTTCCATCGTCCTCTTCCCGGCCCGAACTCGCCCTTTCGTTGGCACCGCACGTTCGTGACGCTCTCAGTCAGAAAGAGACGCCCCTACTCAAAGAGTCCTCTCAACAAGACATCCGGGTCAGAAGCGTCATTCGGAAACCTCAGTGCGTCTCCTTTTCGCGGATACAAGTGCAGAATGATCGCTAACCTGAGACTCGAGAGGAAGTAGTTCATGGGCGTCACTTTTGTTTTCGCACGGGCACAGACTGATTGCATGAAGCTGTGGTCCAGAGTTCTCTGGTCTTTCACAACCACAGGAACGAAGTATGCCTAACATTCAGCAGACTGGAATTCCAGGTTTACGTTGTTCATTTACAGAGCCAACGAAACTCGATGACTAGAACCAACATCACCCTCCACCGCATTGCATTGCGCTTTTGGCCAAAACGGCTCGGTCGACCTGTCCTGATGGTCAGCCTCGCAGATCTCCTCTATCGCCGGTTTAAGAAGCGGGGTGCGATATCAGACCTCGATGAGGCACTTTCCCTCGAACGCAATGCATTGGAACGTCGCCCGCAGGGGCATCCAGATCGAGCCCTTTCGCTAGCCACCGTCGCGGCTTATCTCTATGCCCGTTTCATGGAGCTCGGCACGCTTTCTGACCTTGACGAGGCAATTGTCCTCGAACGTAATTCATTGGAACTTTGGCCGCAGGGGCATCCAGATCGAACCCGTTCACTAACCAACCTCGCGAGTTCCCTCTATTCCCGTTTTGGGCAGCTCGGAACGCTTTCTGACCTCGAGGAGGCACTTGCCCTCGAACGCAATGCATTGGAACTTCGCCCGCAGGGGCATCCAGGTCGAGCCCATTCACTGGGAGACATCGCGCTTTACCTCCATATCCGTTTCGACCAGCTCGGAATACTGTCTGACCTTGACGAGGCACTTGCCCTCGAACGCAATGCATTGGAACTTTGTCCGCAGGGGGATCCGGATCGAGCCCGTCTACTGAGCAACCTCGCGAGTTCCCTCCATTCCCGTTTCAAGCAGCTCGGCACACTTTCCGACCTCGACGAAGCACTTGCCCATGCACGCAATGGATTGGAACTTTGTCCGCAGGGACATCCAGATCGAGTCCATTCACTGGGCCACCTCGCGTGTTACCTCTATTCCCGGTTTAGGCAGCTCGGAACGCTTTCTGACCTCGATGAGTCACTTGCCCTTGCACGCAGTGTATTGGAGCTCTGTCCGCAGGGGCATCTAGCTCGAGCCCTTTCACTGAGCAACCTCGCGAGTGCCCTCCATTCCCGTTTTGAGCAGCTCGGAACGCTTTCTGACCTCGAGGAGGCACTCAGGCTCGAACGCCATGCATTAGAACTTCGTCTGCAGGGGCATCCTCGTCGAGCCCATTCACTGAGCATCCTCGCGAGTTTCCTTTATTCCCGTTTTAAGCAGCTCGGAACGCTTTCTGACCTCGAAGAAGCACTTGCACTCGAACGCAGTGCATTGGAACTTCGCCCGCAGGGGCATCCAGAGCGAGCCCAATCGCTGTACAAGATCGCGAGTTGCCTCTTTGCTCGATTCAAGCATTCAAATATGCATGATACGAGTGACCTCCAGGAATCATTCAATCTATATTCTCAACTCTCTGATATTCCTCAAACAGTGTCTTTTGTTGATCTCGAATATGCCAAACGATGGATCCAGGCGGCGGAAGAGTGCGAACACACTACAACGGTTCTTGCTTACCAAACGTTTTTGCGCTTCAGTGTTCAGCACCTCGCTACTCTACCGTCTCTGCCCCAGCATCTTGCATTACTCAAACAACGATTGACATCAACAGCAGTTGATGCGTTTTCGGCCTGTCTTCGCTATGGCGATCCCTTCAATGCAGTTGAGCTTCTTGAACAAGGCCGTGGTGTCTTCTGGAGTCAATTAACTCGCCTCCGCTCTCCCCTGGATGACCTTATAGCATCTGATGACACGGGGAAGAAATTGGCAGACAAGTTCACACAATCGGCATTCTTGCTTCGCGGTGTGCTTGATTCCCCTCCCAACGCCGGGTCTCAGCACGATCGGGCGTTCCGTCTCAATATCCAGTTGCAGGATATCATCACTGAGATTCGCAAGCTACCTGGCCTATCACGTTTCCTTCTGCCCCCGCTGTTTTCAGATCTCCAAATCGCAGCTTCCGGTGGACCGGTCATTATCGTCAATGCTAGCCAGTACAGCTGCGATGCGCTGATAGTTCTAGTTGACCGAGATCCTATCCATGTTGCTCTCCCTATCACGAAACCCCGCGTCTCTGAACTAGCCCTAGAACGTCGTTCTCTGACGATGCGCGCGAGATTCGATGACATGAGGAAGGAGTTCTTGATGTTTCTACGAGAACTCTGGGACGAAGTCGTTTTCCCAATCGTGGCAACCCTCCAGGAATTCTGTCCCCATCGATCGCGCATCTGGTGGTGCCCGACCGCCGAATTCTCCTTTCTTCCGTTGCATGCTGCCGGCTCGTTTAGGAAGGGCCAACCGACGCTCCCCGATCTTTATATTTCTTCATATACACCCACCTTGACGGCCCTCATTCGCGCCCGTCAGAAAAAAACATTGAACCCATCCGTGAACCAACATCGTTTTTTGGTCGTGGGCCAGGCGCAGGCTCCAGGACAGTGCGAACTCGTTTCAGTGAACGCTGAGTTGTCTAGCATATCACAGCGCATCGGCTCTGTCGCGGCGCTTACTTGCATACAAGACCAGGACGCAACCATCGCCAAGGTTGTCGAAGAGTTCAAAAGGAATGAGTTCGTTCACCTTGCCTGCCATGGAATCCCGGACCGGAAGCGACCGTTCGAGTCCGGGTTTGCTTTGGGCGACGGGCTGCTAAAGATCGAAAACATCATGCAATACGACCTGCAAGACGCCCAATTTACGTATCTGTCTGCTTGTCATACGACCGTTGGAGACGAGGAGAGTCCGGACGAGGTCATCCATCTTGCTGCAGCCATGCAGTTCGCCGGATTTCGTTCCGTGATTGGTACGATGTGGGCTGTGGACGATGGGCACACGATCGAGATCACGTCGAAATTTTATGAATATATGCTGGACGAGTCTGGTGGTCTGGATCACACCCGTGCGGCGCTGGCGCTGCATAGGACGATGAACAGTCTTCGTTTGAGCAAGATACCCCTCGATCAACGAATCCTATACATACATATCGGCGCCTAGTAGTAATTTCTGCTTTCCGATGAGCATGTACGTGTTTTCTTCAGGCGTCATTACTGAGACTCTACCTCCAGTTGTGTTTCTCGTGAATCGTATGATAGAAATTGTCGCCTAGTACGGTGAGACTCGACGACTGAACCCACCGCGACGAGATCAAACAGGACAGCGAGATCACAACCACCAGTGATGGCAACCAGCCGTCTTAGGACATTCGGCGTTGCCAACCCGTTGCTTGGTCGTAGGAAGATCCCTCAGGCCTCAGGGGTGTAGACCAAAACGGCTGATGCCGAGACAATGTCACTTACGGATCCAGGAACTTGCCAAGGCCCCTGGAACCGAAATTAAGGATCGTGAAAAAATTTCGAGCACGGTTGTTCAAGTTCGGCTTAGTCTGGCTCTAATAGTCTACATGAAATATAGTAAGGGTCTCAGCCAACTCGTCTTAAAATTTGCAGAGAGTGATTATTGAGAGAGCCATGGCGGCACTGAGCAACCTCGCGCTCCGCTACGTCGATCAACACCGCCACATCACCGTCCGCCATGTACTCCTCACACTCGGCCTCTCCGCCATCCTCTCCACACTCTACTGTGCCTATCTCAGTCACAGAGTCTTTTTCCCCTCAGCCGACGTTTTTTTCGCAGAGACGCCTGATATTTGGGCCGAACGAGCAATTCTGGTCAAGGAGGCGTTCCAGCATGCCTATCATGGCTACGAGCAGTATGCCTTCCCACACGACGAGCTCTTGCCCGTGTCCAACGGGAGCATCGACAAGTGAGTCCCCTTTTCTCCAACGCACGACGTCGTCCGGGTCCGTGTGGTGACCTCGTGTACGCCTAGTTTCAACGGATGGGGTGTCACCGCCATGGATGCACTCGATACCATGCTCCTCATGGGGTTGGAGGACGAGTATACACGTGCGTTGCCGATGATCAGTCATACCAACTTTTCGTTGCCCTCCGTGAGTCCTCTCCTTCTCCCCTTTTCCTCGCGCGGTGCTATTCATCACCAGTCCTTAGAATAACAATGTGCCATTTTTCGAAACGGTCATCCGGTATCTCGGTGGATTGTTGGGTGCGTATGCGATATCCGGCCACGATCTCTTGCGAGACAAGGCGGACGAACTGGGGACCAAATTAGCGCCTGCGTTCAATACGGGGAGCGGATTCCCTGGTAACACAGTCGATACCTACAGGCCAGCTCTGTCGAAGTTTCGGTGTCGAGATCGATCCTAAACTGCTTGTTTCGTTCTTGTAGGGGAAAGAGTTTCGAGTTTTCTACGGAAGGGCTGGCGGGAATAGCGTCCTGTCAGATGGAATACGCATACCTGGGCAAGATTACCGGGAAAAAGGAACACGTCGATCACGTTCGTGTTCCGTTGTGGTACCCACTCGGGTTGCAGCTGATACGGTGCTACAGGCGACCTTGATTACCAATCTGTTCTATGCTGCAGACCTCAGTGAATCTGGTGGAATGTATCCCTCGCAGTGGAATCTTGATACGGGCGCTCCAATCGACCGTGAGTCGCATGCTCCTATGCCCGCGCAGACGATTGAACACACCACACTAGTCCATCTCTCCGTCGGTGCCAATTCGGACAGCGCGCACGAATACACCCTCAAACAATTTCTACTGACCGCACGTACAGACAAGCATAATCTCGAAATGTGTCCGTCTTTCGCTCGCACCTGTAACCACTGATACCGATGCCGACCTTCACACAGACCTCCGATTCACCTCGTACGTCATTAACAACCTACTCTTTCTCTCCCCAGAACGTCACCTCCTCTACGTCACCGACGTCAACGTGCGGAAACGCGGGATCATCCCCTCCCACTTCTTTGAACACCTCTCCTGCTTCTTTCCCGGCCTCCTCGCCCTCGGCGTACACCTCCTCCCCCTGAACGACCTCGACACCCTCGGTATCAACGTCACCGCGCTCGCCGACGACCTGTTGCCTGACGACCGCCAGGCGTTCGCTGACCTCGCCCAGTTTAACCTGGCTGATTTGCATTTGTGGGCGGCGGAAGGAATCGCGCAGGCATGTTATCTGACGTATGCGGATCAGCCCAGTGGTTTGGGGCCCGAGATCGTACGGATGGACGTCGATCCAGAGCTAGGCGCGCTACGGTGGATCGATGCGATGCGTGAGTGGAAGGCGGCTCAGGATGGACCAGAATGGAAACACACGCCCCCGGGCGTTGGCGAAATCAAACCGTGGACAGGCGTGACGGCTGAAGGGCTGAGTAAAGGCAACCCAAACACGTCTGGGAGGGACTATTCGATCCAGAATACGGCATATTATCTACGGCCCGAGGTACGTGGCGCGAAGTCCCCGCGTCTATGTATGCTCACTATTTTGGTTGCACAGACGGTCGAATCGTTTTATATCCTATGGCGAACGACGGGAGACGTGAAATGGCGCCATCGTGGCTGGGACGTCTTCCAAGCCATCCAACGCCACACCAAAACCGACTCGGGGTACTCCAGTGTTCTGAATGTGGACACCGCCCATCCAACCCCAAAGGACGAAATGCCGAGGTGAGTCGACGCGAGTTCCCTTTTTCGCGCTCGTTGGGGACCGAACGGCTCTGCTCAACACGTCCCCGCTAGTTACTTTTTAGCCGAAACGCTCAAATACCTCTATCTCTTGTTTTCGATCGAGGATCTTGTCCCCCCCGATAAATGGGTTTTTAACACCGAGGCACACCCGTTGCCCGTGTTTGAGTGGTCGGCACAAGAGCGGGAGGCGTATGGGATCGTGTGAGCGCTCGCCGTCGATTTGTGTACGACGCAGCCGTGTATAACAGTCCGACGTATTACTAGTAAATAACTACTATAGCTACATTCTTTACGATAGCTACACTCTTTAGGACTTACTCCTCCCACTTTAGTTGTACCCTTTCACAGGTTACGAGCCCCGCCTTGCGCGGTAGAACTCGACGAGACTCGACGACTGAGTACTGAACCCCAGGACGAGATCAAGTAGGGCAACCAATCACAACAACTGACGACAAGCGCCCGAACGACGCGACCTCACCCACCAGCTGCCAGTGAAGGCTCACGCGGAAGCTCCACCGGACCCCAAGGACACTGTCTGGACTCTGGAGACTCTTTCCTGGCATCCGTCGAAGGCACAATCGGCGCTACGCCAGCTCATCGACAGTCTACCTGACCAACCTACGTCCACACCTCACGATCCAGATCTTGTATGCCTATCTCGCCCGAGATCATGGATGAAAATACCTCCGACGAGGATGACACCCACTTCACGCTCAAAAAGTCGATCGACCCATCCAAATTCACCCATCTATTTCGACTCAAACCAAAGCTCACCGCTACCAACTACGCCACGTGGACGAGCATTATCCTCCGCTCGCTCCAAACCGTCGCCCTACATGTCTACCTTAGTCCCAAATTCATCATCCCAAGTGGAAATACCCCCAACACGAAGCACCACCCCGTTCGTTGGCAAAAGGCGAATTCATTCGTCTGTTTGGTACTCACCGCCGCGATGTCGGAGGAGATCCAAAACCAAATCGGGCATCTACCTACGGCAGCGGAAATGTGGGAGGAAGCCCGTCGCCTTTATGCCAGCGCGACCGCGATGGACTGGACGCTAGCCATCAGATCGCTCGTCACCACCCGTTACACTGATGGGGACGATGTCGCAGCGCACATATCAGAAATGAAAGGCTACCGACGTGACCTCACCCTCATGCAGCGCGACATCGACGACGAACTCTTTGCATGTTTCCTCCGAATCTCGATGCCATCGACCTGGGATGACGTCTTTGCCACCCTCTCCGACCACTATACCTCATCAGAAGTCGAGCAACGCATTCGAGATGAGTACGGTGTTCGCACCGGCCAGTCCACGGCGAGCAGCTTCCATGCGGCCCGTTCAAAATCGGGCAAAAGCGCACAGACGAGTAGTGCGCCCCCGCCCGCGCAGAGTCTGGTGCTGGCGCCGTCACCGGTGTCTGCGACGGGTTCACCCAAGAGTAGGACCGGCGTGTGGCGTCAACGTATGGCTGAAAAGGAGACCAAAAAGGACGCGAACGGGTTCGAGACGGTAGCGGAGAACAAGGTGTGGAGGCGCTCACAGCTCCAGGGTATGGCTTAGAGAAAAAGATGGGCTGGGTTTTTCGATGAGTTTTCCCTTCTTCCCTTTCTTTGCGCGGGTGGCACTCGTTACTCATCCCATGTTTGTCTGTATAATTTTCGTCTCCCATCTTGATGCGTTTGTTGTATGTTTTATTGTACGAGTGTTACGGTAGCTAGTGCCACTATCATTGATCGTGACTCTTTTGTAGCGTTGTCGTATCCAGATCTGCAGAGCTCCCAGCGTTTCGATTGATCCATTGCCGAGGCTGCGTATCAGCTTTTGGATGGTATCGATTGGGTCAATGAAGGGCTCGACACCCGTCTGCGGATCAACGAGACCTGGCGTGTCATAAAAATGGAAATTTCTGTCCTTTTCCTCAAAGGTATATTTGGCGGCAGTCTTGGCACACCCTATGGTGTCCGACGACACTCCAGCAACCTTTTCCCTTGCGATGAGGTTGATGAGCGAGCTTTTGCCTACCCCGATCTCCCCCAGCAGCACGATATCGATGGCTTTAGAACGAGTGGATGTAAGAGAGGAAGGTTTCCCAGCTAACATGGTAGAGAGGGACGGAGACGGGTTTCCCATAGCTCGTTCTTTGTAGGGAGCCGTACGTTGAAAATCCGAGTCCGTTTCAGAGTTAAGGGCATAGGCGCAGTTTTGGAGAATGAGCGCCTGCAGTACATGTCGACTCTCTGAGATGTGGTCTCCGGTAGGTGATTGGGCACCCGTGGTCATCATCCGGATGAATGCATGGTCATCAAAGCGTGCCCTTGTTCGGCGAAGGCATCCTCATTGTTGGACCACCAACTCTCTTGCTGAGCCACATCAGACATTCCGGTGACGACAGCGACTGGGGGGATGCGTGGGGACGGAGTCGGATAGGGAACGATGGTGCGATGGATTTCGTGGATCCACTTTGTGGAATGTAGTGCATTTATGCAATACACGAGCAGGTCCATTCGCGCGAAGGTCCGTCAATGTATTCTGAATTTCCCTGAGCGTCGTTGGGGACATAGATTCGTTCGTGGGCGTAGCATGCAGCATAAATGTCTTTCCATCAAGTACAACGCTACGCACGTGTTCGCGACGACCGGCGTGGCGAGGGGTTCTTGTCTGCTCCCCTGGACTGGGAATGAGGTCGATAATAGAACGCTCCCCTATGTTTGTCTCCCCGAGGAACAGAACATTCAAAGCGGGAATACTCGTGGGCTACGGACACCTTCAGCCTCACAGCGGATAGAATGAAGACTGACCTGGGTGAGAAGATCTTGTTCCATCGAGGGCGCATTCAATGCTGGATGAGAGGACGAAGGAGATGGGAGATGGGCAACATTGCCATGGTCTGATCTAGACATTCTGGATGCCAACTCTCGTCTAGGAGTCGACAAGCATACTGTAGTCTGTAACACACACTCACCAAGACTCAAAGATGGTTTCTACACTGCCTCAAGTTAAAGTGTTGTGGTGCGTTGGACTACAGATGGGCAAAATGGCTGAGCGCTAAGCCCCCTTGCTATTTCCAACACAAATCGTCACATGGGATGCATGAGGTAGACACATGGTAGGACGCGAGCCATTTCTTCCCAGCATTAAGGTGTAGCCTGACGCATGAGCTTCACATCCACACATCCACTGTCAGACTGTCCCTTTCTGTGAGGATGAGCGTCGGCCAGATCACAACTGACAACGGCTCGGTCGCACCCCACCCCACCCCACCCGGCCAGCGTCTGCGTGAAGAGTTTCCAGGCTCCACCAGACCCAGGGACACTGTCGAGAGACTCTTCCTATCGGACGACAGTGTACACTTACATAATCACGTTGTCTGCCATTGTCGTATCGTATACTTTCGACTCTCTACTTGATTTCAATACAGAGCTCAGACAAACGAGATTCTATTACTATATATTATTCTTTCTGTGTGGTCCCGCTCCCCGAATTCTAACTTCACATTGAACACCTCGCGATTCAGATCTCGTGCGCCTATCTTACCCGAGATCATGGATGAGAATACCTCCGACGACGAGGACGACACCCACTTCACGCTCAAAAAGTCGATCGACCCGTCCAAATTCGCCCATCTATTTCGACTCGCACCAAAGCTCACTGCTAGTACCAACTACGCCACGTGGACGAGCATTATCCTCCGCTCGCTCCAAACCGTCGCCCTACATGTCTACCTTAGTCCCGACTTCACCATCCCAAGTGGAAATACCCCCAACACGAAGCACCACCCCGTTCGTTGGCAAAAGGCGAATTCATTCGTCTGTATGGTACTCACCGCCGCGATGTCGGAGGAGATCCAAAACCAAATCGGACATCTACCTACGGCAGCGGAAATGTGGGCAGAAGCCCGTCGCCTTTATGCCAGCGCGACTGCGACGGATTGGACGCTAGCCATCAGATCGCTCGTCACCACCCGTTACACTGATGGGGACGATGTCGCGGAGCACATATCAGAAATGAAAGGCTACCGACGAGACCTCACCCTCATGAATCGGGACATCGACGACGATCTCTTTGCATGTTTCCTCCGAATCTCGATGTCATCCACCTGGGACGACGTCTTCGCCACCCTCTCCGACCGCTATACCTCATCAGAAGCCGAGCAGCGCATTCGAGATGAGTATGGAGTTCGCACCGGCCAGTCCACGGCGAGCAGCTTCCATGCGACCCGCTCAAAAACGGGCAAAAGCGCCGCAGCCGAGGAAGCCCGCAAACAGGCACAGCGCGAGGAAGAGGCGGCGGAACGCGCGCGATTGCGTGCGCAGCAGGCCAAGACGGGCGCGGCCGGCGCGTGGCGGCGTACATCGGCGCAGATGAGCGAGCATCAGCGCTTGAAAGTGAGCGCGGGGACGAAGCTGGAGGAGAAGGAGAAGAGGCACAAGGGGTATGCGGTGCAGAAAGAGGCGGAGATGAGACAGCGCGAGGAGGGGGAGGCTGCTGCGCGCAAGGCAGAAGAGCGTCTCAGGGCCGGGGCCGGTGCGTACCCCCTTCTCCATCTCTGTATGCGCCAAGCTCACGGCCGAATGGCAGAACGAGTGGCGGCAGAAGAGGCCGTGGCAGCGCAGAAACGAGAAGAAGAAGAACGGCTCAACGAACAGCGTCGACGGCGCGAACTTGAGCGGGCCGCCGCAGCCGAGGAAGCCCGCAAAAAGGCACAGCGCGAGGAAGAGGCAGCGGAACGCGCGCGGTTGCGTTCCCGGCAGGCCAAGACGGGGCCGGCGCCGGCCACCGCGGACGGCGTGTGGCGGCGTGCAGCGGCGCAGACGAGTGTGCCTCCGCGCACGCAGATTCCGGCGGGTCCACCCAAAACCTGGGTTGCGCCCGGTGGCTGGCGTCAACGCATGGCCGAAAAGGAACAACAAGCAGCGGCGCCTGCTGCTGCTTCGGCGTCTCCCGCCACGACCAATGCCCCGCTACCCGATACCAAAAATGACACGGACGGGAAGTTCGAGATGGTGCCAGAGAAAAACATGTGGAAACCCACATGGCTCTGGGGTGCTTAGAAAAACAAGAGGAGCTGAGCTGTATTTTTCGAGGCGTTTTCCTTTTCTTTTTCTTTGCGCGGCGTGCACTCGTCATGTATGCGTTTTCGGTTTGTGTCTCCCGTCTGATTTTGTTGTATGTTTCGTTTGCTTTTTTTGCACCACGTGTTGTATTGAGTACCAGTTATTACGGTAGCTAGTGCCATCGTCTGAAACCTCCAATGACTCTTTCATAGTGTCGCGTGCAGAGTTGCCAGTGTTTCAATTGGTTGGGTGCTTCTCTCCCTCGCTGCCATATGCCTCCTCCTTGAGGCCCCCTCACCCTCACTGGTCTCGAAAGGAGAGCAGTGGTTTGGTATATAAATTCGCTAATGTCGTTGTGTCAACCTCAACCTCACCTTGGGTTCACCTCACCTCGCAGCAGCACTAATATCAAGTGCTATGAGCACGCAATCGCCG
The DNA here is from genome assembly GCA_038093415.1 of Xerocomellus chrysenteron. Lineage (NCBI taxonomy): Eukaryota > Fungi > Basidiomycota > Agaricomycetes > Boletales > Boletaceae > Xerocomellus > Xerocomellus chrysenteron. The sequence goes on along the minus strand of JBBPSD010000186.1, from coordinate 1,202 downwards.
TTATGTGATTACAATTTCGTGTTTGGGGGCATTAGACTCGTTAGACAACTTGAAACTATCGCCGAACCCATTTCAATCATACACAGTCTTGCCTTTCCCGTCCGTCCACTGCCTCACTCTACGTCCTCACCAAACCACTCACATGGCTTACCTAGCTCAAGCCCAGTGCAAGGCTGCAGCTGACGGAATAAAGTCTTGGATATCACTTCGTCACAGCGAGGAAAGTCATCCATGAGCAGGTTGGAACCGAGTAACATCGGGAAAATAGTCTCCACGGACTCCGGAATGACACGGAACGTCTTGGACGAGCATCCACGGGAGACGATCTGATAGTGGTGCGTATGAAACTTCCTCGCACGCTGGAAGGAGGGTGTACATTTGACTGAGCTGTCGAGGGTCCCTAATTCGTGGACGAGGGAAAGAACGGGAAGTTCAGGGTTGGATTGGGCCAATGTGGGATTAAGAATGAGCTCCTCGGCGACATGACGGTTCTTGACCTGAGCTTGCAAGACAGATGTGTTGGACCTGCGGAGTGTCGTCGAGTCGGGGGATCCAAAGAGAATTGGTGTCAGAAAATCGATTGATTCCTGGTTTCGATGGCAACTGAGTGCAGCACCTCGGAGCAAGAGTCGGTAGACCTGCGTGAGCCCAATGTTGTAGTCCACGCCATCGATGAAGTGAGAAAATTGGATGTATGCCTCGTCAAATGCCTCAGAGAGGGTGGGACCATCCGCATTTCCCACGGGCTTTGCATTGCCGATATTCTCCCAGTGATTCTCATGAAAGAGGGCATGGAGGAAGTCGAGGACGCGGATGGGTTTATGGAACTCGACTACGCCAAAATGAAGATTGTCTTGCAACACCAGATCGTGGGCGAGGGTCCACAACAGACGGGCTACCATTTCCCCTCTCTCTCCTCGCGCAAGAATGCCTCGCTGAAATGCCTCGTTGAGAGCCATCGGCGCGAGTTGCTCCAGTGGCGGACTAGATTCCCAATTGAGGAGCTGCGCAGCTGCCTCGGCTAGAATTGGCTCCGATGGGGTGCCAGTCCGCATGAACTCGCGATGTTCGGGAACTGCGAACACAATGCGCATGTACGACTCAACGAGTTCAATCTCCATCTTTCGACCAACTTCACGAGAGGCATCAAAGTCCAAGCCAATACGAATGGCCAAGCATGCGAGCTGAGCATGGTGATCCTG